>PVJH01010940.1:0-71280 GCA_004026705.1 Nesogale talazaci
TGTGAGGTGTCGCGCCTGACCTTGCTGAGCGGTTCCCAATGAGTGGGCAGGTTGAAGGAGAGATTTGTGCCAATCGTGCCTTACGATTTGGTCGCAGTTTGTTCAGTGAATGCTGTTCCAGACAAAAGATCTGCGCCATAAAGTTGAACAACTTAATCTGCTTGCTACATTGTGCAGGAGAGGGGACACGTGGGGCTAGGAACTGGGAATTTAAACCTCATTCATAATCACTACCCATAGCCATGATGGACCTGTCTCCTCTTTGCCCTTGATTCTGAAAAAGGTGCATCCAGTAGATATATATCCTTCTGAAAATCTACAACTGTAAATGAGTGTTTCAGTATTCCTTTGCTTGGGGAGGGTCTTAGAATTCAGGAGCTTAATTTAAAATGTCAGCAAGTAAGTTCATAGTTGCAGTTTGACCAAGCCGGGTAGATTTTTTTTCTTCCTTTTTCTTGTAAGTAATGTCAGATGGTAAGAATACCACTATCAGTTGTGTTCCCCATCAAAGTCCATATGATTCTTTGCTTGCTTTATAAAAATGTGATTACCAAGTTTAATTCCTTAGTGGATATATTTGGAGGAACTTGATTTTGAGAGATTAAAGGTAATGGGATCAAATTTGACTTTAAAATATGCACAATAAAGTTGCTCACTTTTGCCCTAAACGTGCCCATAATATTTTATGTTAATTTTCTTCACTCGAACTTTTAATGAACATTGGCTCTCCCTGAGATTTCTATACTGGCCCTACATCTTCAGATTTTTTGTTCCCCTCTTTCCACACAAATTAGATTGTTTTCTAGGAAATTAAAGATGAAAGTGAAAAAAATTTAATTTGTATTATAATTAGGAGGACATGGTTCATTTATACTTTGCATCGTGGACAAGGGCAGTGGGGAGTCCGTGCCGAGGGATGCACTGGGCGTGGTAGATTAGAGGAAGGGTGCTCAACCCAGGCCATTTGGCGAAACCTGGAAACACCCACCCAGACTCTATTTAAAATGGTGGTAAAATATAAGGGTAACCCAAAGAGTATGACTGCAAACTCATAGACGCCTATATTAAACAACAACCAAATCACAGGTTCGTTGACCTCCATCCAGGTCTGTGAGCTCTGGAAGGACACACTTTATCTGACCTTTACCCCCAAAGGATCCTGCAGCCTCAACTTCCCCATGTCCCAGGGTAGTTTAGGCATCTAGGGTCCTCAGATCCTGTTCTTCTTCAATGCTCTCTGAGCCTTGGGGAGCTGAAGAAGTCAGAAATGGAAGCTCAGGGCTGGAGGGCAATGGAGTACAGTTTCTCAACAAACTGGGTCCCAGAGTGAAGAATAAGCAGGTGCATGCTTACAATGGAAAACAAGTTGGGACACCACTTTGTTTGTCATCCGGGCAGTTTTCACTTTTCATAAAACTTTTAAATAAGCCCTTATGATTGTCCTGTGCCCTTCAAGAACCTAGAATCTCCAAAAACAGTTGCCAAAATTTCCTGAGTTGAACTTTGTACTTTGAATGTACCTGGATGGAAAACCGCTATTGTGCTTGGACTTCTCGTTGAAGGGCCTCTCATGAGACCAAGGCCAGTGTATAACCCAAAGCTTCTCTGCAGGCAATCTCTGAGCACAGAGACACGTTTAAACACACTTTATATGGAATAAATACCCTAATGTATGTTTGAGCTGAAGCTGTCGTAGCAATGCTTTTTAATTTATCCTCCCCGACATTTGCCAATTCAACATTCTTTGCATAAATAATCCAGTGACATTGATTACATTCATCATGTTAGACATCTGTTATCACCGTCATCTCCCAAATTATGCTTCAGAAACTCCTAGTTGATGACGCTTTCATTTCCCTTCTAGTTACTTTAAGTTTTGCTATCTATAAATTTGTTTATTCTGTATAAGTAGGATCATGCACTATATGTCTATCTTGTTCTATATCCTTTTATATTTTGTTTCTTCCAGACACCATAATGTTGTTAAGGTTTATCCACGTTGTAGCACATTTCAGGACTTGGACACACTTTCGGTTGTCACCATTGCCGCCAGTTGCGTGTAGCTGGTATCTAGTGGTTCGAGACCCTGGGTGCTGCTCCACACCCACAATCCCCAGGTCAGGGAGCGCTTCAACCACACAGACTTGTCTGGCTTAATATACCAATGGTGCTTTGGTTGGGAGACTCGGTAGTAGAGAAAACAGTGACTTGAATTAATCAATTAATTGCATAATGTCTATAATGTAAACATCTTGTGCAAAGTTGTTCCACCATCTTGTAGTTGTGTGTGTGTGTGTGTGTGTGTGTGTGTGTGTATGTGTGTGTGTGTGTCTTTGTGGGCATCACTGCCTTTGGTGGTTGTGGGAGCTACCCAATGCCACTCCTGAAAGCCGCCACTGGATTTGATCCACCAAGCCCGTGGGCCGCAGTCCCGCACTCAACCACTTACGCCACCCGGGCTCAGCCCCATCTTGTAGTTTTTGAGAGAGGGAACTTTCCCTGGTATCCCAGTTGTGCTTTGCCAGACGTGGAACAGTGTTGCTGTCTCTTGATCCTTTCACCCCTCCCTGGGGCAAAGGCAGGACCTTGGGATTTCTGCATCTGCCTGGTCCGCAGGTGGGTTTTTAAGCCTGTGTCCAGGGAGAAGCTGGGTCTGCCCCCAGAGGGTCAATGACCGCAAAACAACTTTGTAACTTTTGCAGCCTTTCAGGAATTCTTTGAGGTCATCTGGGATAACTTTGTTTGCCTGCTTCGCAATTCCCGGATTGAAACTCCAGGTTCAGTTTCGTAGTTTCTGGCCCTAAAGCACATCCAGTCGAATAGAGATAGTGGTGGGGAGCGTGTCTTTGTAAAGCAAATTAAAAACCCTCTCATAGTCGGCATTTTTGACAGCGCAATTGACATTAGAAAAGAAAGCAGACTCTGACCCTGCTTCTGCAAGGGCCAGGATCCAGGGCAAAGCCAAAGCCACGCCTGCCGATCCATTCTAGCCCATGCCCACCCTGCAGGCCAGAGCAGGCCGCCCCAGGGGCCCTGGGGAGCCCATCTTCATGAGACAGAGAGTGGGTGATGGACCCAAACCATGGCTTTGTAGTGAGCGGTTCAGGCGCTTCCCCACTGTGCCCCCAGGCTCCTCACCTGTAGACACAAGACCCTCACAGGCCCTGCCCCCCAGCATTCTGAAGTGATGGGCAGTAACGTAGTAAACAGAGGAGGATGCAAGTAGCCATAAGATCGCTGCAAGAAAGGGTCCTCTTGTGACGCTGAGGACAGTGGCATTTTCCAGGGTGAAAGGGAAGAACTGGAGTCTGCAGGAGTGTGTGCAGGCAGAGAGGGAGACGAGACCTGGTCCGTTTCAGGAAGAGAGAGGATTCAGGGGGAGTGCAGCAGAATGTTGGATGGTGGCCTGGCCTTCCTCCAGGAAACTGTGAAAATATCACTTTACCTGGCACACCGGTCCTGACTGGTGGCATCAAGTATCCTTAGCAGGTACAGGCTACCCCTGCGGTTGAAACCCTGGGGTCAGAGTGGCCAAATTGAGTTCACTGTCTGGTTTGCACCCGGCTCCCCGCCCCCTTCACCATCATGGAACCCATCGGATCGCTTCCACCTCCACTTGAATTGTCTTCCTGCTCCATTCGCATGCCCTGTCCTGTGGTGAGAGGCTTCGGGAAACACTGGTAGGGGTTGGTCATGAGACGCTTCCACTGACGTTGGAGGTAACGCCGAGACAGCCTCCCGAGAGCTCCATTAACGTCGAGGTTCATTGCGTGCCTGTTGTCGGAGGTAATTAAAATCTTGTTTATTACAATAAGAGATTGCAGGAGTTGTTGATTCAGACTTATTGGTGCTTTATGCGTGGAAGTCTTCAATAAGCTTAAATGATCCAAATTGATTGTGTGTGCCCTTTCCAATGACTCGCGCAGCTGGTTCATTTCGGCGCGGGGAGGAGCATCTTAGCCAGTGAGTGGAAGCAGACACGCTGCTCTTCATACAATCCATGTCCACAGGACCATCTGCTGCCGGGTGACGAGCCCGTCTCCCAAGCCCTCAGGGCCAGATGTTTTGGAATTGAAAATCTTTTAGAAACGTGTTGTGGTCCATAAGCCATGCACTGCAGAAGGCCCGCCGGAAGAGTGGGGCTTTGCTCCCTCTGAGCCACTACAAGCGCTATGTCATGGTGGGCAAACGCAGTACTCAAGCAGCTTCACCTCTCTTCACAGGGATCTTACTACCCAGTTAGTGCTCATGCCAAAACGATAAATAACAACCGTGAGACCTCCCAATTGCAGAGGGAAGATAGGTGGGCCTGTGTTTTTTTAAAGTGGGTGTTTAGTGTGGCATGAACGGTTTCTGTCACAAAGAGCATCCTCTACCTAGTGACAGCTGTGTCCCAGGGAACTGAGCCTACCTGGGCAGTCGCATTTGTCCAGATCTCAGACTCTTTCTGCTCTTTGGTTCTTCTTTGTGAATATACCACAGTCTTTGTCGAATCGAGTCTTAGTCCAGGTCAGGAAGTCTCTTGTGTTAGTCTTAGTTCTGTAGTTAATTCCTTTTATAGTGTTCTTTTGGGGTCAGAAGTCATCTTCAAGTGTGTTACCTTGATCTGCTCCTTCCTCCCTAGGTCTACGTCTCTAGGATTAGGCTAAGGATTTGCCTTTTATTTTATTTACTTATTTTTGTCTTGGGGGGGACATCACTGCCCTCTGGTGGTGGGAGTAGGAGGCCCAGACTTTACTCCTGTGGAGCTACTGCCGGAACTGAACCTCCATCCCAGTGGGCTGCAGTCCTGCACACAACCACTACACCACCGGGGCTCAGCCAGATTTGCCTTTTATTGGGGAATTGCAACATGGAACTTCCCTGGAGTCCTCCCTGCCCAGTTAGACATTGTGTGTCCTCTTGCATTAAGACTCCTGGGTTACGGTTTAGGGGACTTGAAGGGACTTCTCCCTTCAGCCTTTGATGTTCACAGGCATTTGACAGCATCACCCTCTCCAAGCCTCAGAGGTAGACCAGCCCAGCCAAAGAGTGAGCACTCTCACTGATCCCTAGATTCAACAGCACATTCGACAACATACCGTATATACTGCATATAAGCCGAGTTCTTAAGCACATTTTTAATGCAATTTTTGTGGTAAAATTAAGTGCCTCGGCTGATATTCGGGTCAGCTTATACTTGAGTCGATATGCTAGATTCATTGTTGAATTAGGCTTGAATATATCTTTCTTATTTAGCCCTTCATTTCAGCTAGAAATAAACAAATATATGAAATGTTTTCCTAAAGATTCCTGTTATATTAAATCTATGACAAGTTAAAAACCTTTAGAGTCTTGCATTGACAAGCAACTTCATTAACTTGTTTGCCTCAAATTTTTCCAAACTTAAGTGATCATTATCACATCACCACCACCCTGGTTCCCTTTCTATCTCTCTCCTTTTCTGTTTAATGTACCAATTAGTGATGTCACACTTTGGGAACTGCAGGATTGCAATTTCGCCACCGTATTCTATTTTTTTAATTAAAAATCTGGTCTCGTTGAAAGAAACATTTTCAGAGGCTGACAATAATGATTAGCTTTTCAGCCACCTTGGAAATTATAAGGATAGCTTTGTCTTTTTCAAGAAGTAACTATTGAGTGTCTTTCTGAACTTACTACCTCACTTTGAAATCGGGAAGAATTACCATGAAAGGATGAAGAAGAAACAAACAATAACATTTCTTTTGGCAATATCATTTCCGAACGTTTACTTTTCTCCTGCCTTGTACTTTCCCTGAAGTCCTGGTGGCATAGAGGTTATATGTTGGGCTGCGAGGGAAAAGGTTGGTAGTTGGAAACCCCCAGCTGCTCCTCTGGAGAAAGAGGAGGCTATTTAATCACCCACAGGGACAGTTCTACTCTATCACATAGGGTCGTTAGGCGTCTTCATCGACTTGATGGCAGTGAGTTTTGGTGCTTTACCTCAACTCCCGTTCTCTAAAATGTTGTTATGTTCAACCCCTTGGTCCATGGGGCTCAAGACAGTGCCTCCTTACCTTATCCTGTAACCGCAAGGGGATCGAGGGGTTGAGTGGATTATTTTGTGGTCATCTGGTATTGGCTATTCATGGGATGATCAGTGGTATTTTCTCTGTACTGACCATCATCCAGTGTCAAAAGAATTGGTTATAATTTAATTAATGACTTATTGAGATAAAGACTATTTAATGCAGACTATTTCATTCTTTCCTAATGCAAGCTTTCATTTCTATCCGGCCCATCTTTTATGTGGCTGTCCTGTGCTGTTGAAAAGAGACAGTTGAGGATTCCCTGGGACTCAGTGGTGACGTTAACACCTGGTTGCACAAAGCCAGAGAATGAGTTATGTTTGATTAAAGCAGGTTGGTCCCAGGTGTGATAAGTCTCCAGGTGTCTGACAACCCTCATTCATGATCATACTTAGACGGGAACGTGGCTCAGGGCAGTTTGATGGTCTGCCTATGGCTGATTGGACTGTATTGAGAATTGGAGTCAAGAGATGATACTTACCTGGTTAAATTGGACATCTTCTTCCTGTGGAAAGTTAATGACCAAGGGAAGGATCAATCAAGGTGATGACTCTTATGATGAGTCTGTAATGGGCGCGGGACTGTCAGAGATGGTGCTTCTGCTGCTGCTGCTGTTGGATCAAGGGGAAGCCCTGGATGGCGCAAATGGCAAATCTGCTCCACTTAGAGGTTCAAGTCTGCCCCGAGGTGTCTCAGAAGGAAGACCTAGCAAGGTGCTTCTGATACGTGAGCCTTTGAAATGAGCGGAAGACAAACACTTCTGCTTCGACCCACAGGGGCTGCCAGGAGTCATCACTGACCTGGTGACAACATTTGCTTCTGTGTTTGTAACTTAGGTTAGCTACTGCCTTAGGTCAGCCCATGTCATTTTCACATCAGTCTTAGAAGGAGGTGCTCTCAGTCTATCCATCTTCGAGGTTTGACAACTGAGCTTCTGAGAAACATGGTGACTTGGCTGAGGCTTAATGTTCATAATTTGCTTTTTCCTCGGATGTATTTGTCACTAAAATCTCCAAGTCCATTTCAATTTTACTTTTCATCGTCTTTTTTTTTCTTAAGCTTCTCCGACCACTATTTAGATTTGAGGGATAAGGAATCTGCGAGGGATTTGTGTTTGTTTTTTAAGAAACATTATCTTATATATGTACAGACATACATATATATACATACAACCCATCTCAAAAAATAAAATCGACAACAGTATCCTCTAACATCCTCCATACATGTGAGGGTTTTTTGTCTGTCCCCCCTCCCATCTTGACTCAGAGTGTTGTGACTTCCACTTTAATGTCAATCAGATTGGTGTCACCCAGTGCAGTAGCTCATGGTGTCAACTCCAACCCTCACTCCTTCCCTAGCAGACCATGCAAACTCCCTCCTTATGTATAGATCAACTTTACTCATAGACTAATATGTGATAACGATAGTTGTAAATTGCTTTAATGTAATAGTTATTAGTCTGTATGGATAGTAACAACAAAATTGCTGTGTAAAATCATTCCATATTGGATCCTAACATTATTAGTAAGTGGATGGAATTCTTTTTAATTTTTCTCCTTTTCCTTTAATTACTACTTCATTCCCATAGAATTGTTTTGTTTTTATTCATTGTAGAATTGTTGATACTGGTTTGCAAATACTGATTACTACAATAATGTAGATCAAATACTAGAAAATTTGACATTTATGACTAAAAGATTCCAAAGCAATAGGGCGGGGGGAGTGCTTAAAAAATGTGTGCAGGGGAAGTCACTTTATTTAAGCCATCACTATAATTGGTTAATAATGACAGCTATGACTGGATTGTACTAATCTAAACTAAAACCTAACCCACTTCATTTAATTCTGTTCCAACTCACCCAGATACTCTAGAACAGAGCAGAATCACGCTTTTGGGTTTCCAAGACTATTGATAGTTATGAGAGTAGACAGCCTCATCTTTCTTCTGCAAAGTGGCTGATGGGTTTAACCATCCACCTGGAGGTTTGCAACCCAATGCCTATCCCATGGCCCTACCAGAACACATGACCCAACATCCGAGCCCATTCTCTCCAAGTCCATTCCACCTCATCATCACCCCATACTGCATTTCTGAGACTGTAAATCTTCACGGGAGCTGACCGTGGCATCAGGAGCTTGTACTGCCTGTCTTGCAGTTTACCAAGACTCTCCACAGCACGACCCAGGCTCCTGCAGTACATTAGATGGTTCAAAAGGTAAGATAGCATAGAGTTTCAGCCTTGTAGATATATTCATACTTCATGTTGGCTTTTATAGATGTGTATGTATTTGTAACTTATTACAGGGTTGCTTTTGTAAAAAGCCCAAGCAAAACTTCTGCTAAAGCACCACACAACAATTCTGATGTCCCTCACCTCACCCTACACTTTCATCTGTCCACGTCCTGATGATGATAAATCTTTCATTTGATAAGTAACTTCATTAATTTTCTTGTCGTAGCTGTAGGCTGTTTTGAGAACCACTGCTGCAGTAGAAGAAACTCTGTTAGACTGTTAACTGCTGTTTATTGTACCTATAACGGGGGTGGGGGAATCAAAGCACTTCAAGTGTTCAGAGCTGGACCAATACAGAGTAAACTGTGGAGAGAGAAGAGATAAAGGAATTAGAAAATATGAGCCTAAGGCGGAGCCCTGGTGGCTTAGTGGTTGTGTGGGGGCCTGCAACCCACAGGGTTGACGGTTCAAACCCAGCAGCAGCTCTCCAGGAGCAAAGCTAGGCCTCCTACTCCCACCAGGGGGCAGCGATGCCCACAAAAAATTAAATAAGTAAATAAATAAATAAAAAATAAAAGAAAAAAAGAAAATATGAGCCTCCTTTTGGCTTAGTAATAGCTTTGGGCATCACTGGGCAGGTTGTCTGGGCTGACCAGGGCAGGCTAATGGCCATCGCTGAGTGTTACAATGGCAGAGGGAAAGTATAGTTGGAGCCACACATGGAAGTGAAAATTTTCAGTAGCTCCATTTTCAAAAGTTAAAGGTAATCCTTGAAATTGATTCTAATAATCCATTTTCCAAGTATTCCTTCAAATAGAACCAGCATACTATTTTCGTCTTGCAATCAATAGAAAGGTTATTACTGAAGTTTTTCTTCCCCTTTAAATCCAAAAACCAAAACTAAATTTGCTTCCTTCAAGTGACTTCTGACTTCTGGCGACCTTGTAGGGCAGAATAGAGGCCACCGTGGGTCTCTGAAGCACTCAACCTCTATGGCCGTAGACAGGATCATCTTTCCCCCAAGCTGTGGTGGTTGGCGAACCCACGCTGGACCGCTCCATGGGTTTAACACCCCAGCACATGGCTCAGGTGGCTTCATTTCAGCTGTTCTTAGCCACCTGTCACCAATGGATACCATACTGCCACAGACCACCTAGATATTCTAAGCCACAGTAGGAAATTTAGACAATAAAGCATCCAAAGGACTAAGGAACATTCTTTAGGTTTTATTTCAACCAATTGTGTGGGTCTATGGACTTAAACCTTCCAATAGCAGGATATGTACAGGGATTCAGTTTTGTCCTAAGGTCTGACCGACTGAAGTTGAAACATCTCCATGGAGATGTGGAATTGGTTTCATTCTTTTTAAGCGTTACCCACCCCCCACCTTCCTTCTTTTCCTTTGCCTTTTTACATTTGTTTCCAGAACTCTGAGCACTATTTCTCAGAATCCATTTCCAAGGAGGAACGCCAATCACACTGGCTGGGGACATCTTTGTCCACTGAAGGTATAGACCCCAGGCAGCGCCATCGGATCTATTGTAAGTTCAGGTCAGACGATTGATGGGCTCATGGCTCAGTACCACCCCCATTCCCCACTCCTGTTCTCTCTCTTTTTATCCTGTCAAAACTTGAGCAGAAAGGTTTTAAGCCATCTTAAATCTAAAGCCTTTACCACATTCTTAGTGACATTGTCACTCATAACGGACCGTCAGAAGGATTTGTAAAGAATTGTAAGGAGTCAAAATTGAAAGAAAGTGTGTTTCCTCTCTCCCCTGTAAATCCTCAGCATAGAACTGTACCTTTCTGCACCCCCTCTAATGAGCCCAAGAGGAAATGCCTAAAGCCGTCCGACACAAAGGGCCAGTACTGCCCTGGGCACATTTACAGCTCTGTTGAGACCAGCTGGCGGGGGGGGGGGGGGGGGGGGGGGGATACCACCCAAATCCTCTTTTATTCAAACTACATTTCATCGCTTGGGTATTTAGGATGTCTTTTAAAAGGCAGAATTTTACAACTTGATTTAATATTTGATATTTAGGTTAATGGTCAAATAACTTCCAAATCCTAGCTTTTACTGTACAGATAGAGCTTCAATAGCGAAATCTCCCTGTGAAAACCTTCAGTGCCTTGGTTTTGGAAGGTTAGTATTTCAGGTGGTACAGGTGGTACAGCATTGGGCTGATAACTGTAAGCTCAACAGTTCAAAACCAGCAGCCTCCAAGGGAGAAAGACAAGGTTTTCTATGCCCATAAAGAATGGCAGTCTGATTGAGCCCTGGTGGCACAGTGGTTGTGTGCGGGACTGCAGCCCACAGGGTTGAGGCTTCAAGTCCAGCAGCAGCTCTCCAGGAGCAGGACTGGGCTTCCTACTCTCAACAGGGTAGTGATGTGGGGGAGGGGGGATAGAATGGCAGTCTAGGGAACCCACAGAGGCCCATTGGGTCACTATGACTTGGAATAGAAGGTTTTGAAAATTTGAAAATGGCACTGATGAGGCCAAGCTCCCCCCCACTCCATCATGCCAAAACTCATCTTTGAGGGTAGTAAGAGCTCTCATAGGAGAACATTTTGGGGGAACTTTACCCGTGGACTCTACAGCTCTGACCTTTGCCCATCAGGCTTTGCATTTTTCTTTTTAATTCTCCAAAGTTCAAGATCATTGGAAAGGAATGTGATGTGAGTCCCTCGGGGATACCAAATACCATTTTTACGCGAGGCAAAAGGAAGCATATGGAATTCCTAGGCTAGGGGTTCAGAGACGGAAATGCCCACTTTAGAAGCATTCATCGCTAAATGGAGAATATGTCAGGAAACGATAACTTCCCACTTTGCTTAATAAAGATTTCTAGGATTTGTTGACTTACCCATGTATAGTTCAGTCAGTGGCACACTCTTTTGTGATGGTGTATGGTGTGGTGTTCTTTAGTCGCATCGAGTTAATTCTAACACCTAGGGCCTTATCGGTCAGAGGAGAACTGCTTCCTAAGATCTCTAAAGCTGAGCTCTCCCGGGGAGCAGAACATCAGGTGTTTTTTCACAGGAGGCTTCTTGCAGTCAACCTTTCCGTCAGCATCTGAGTCCTGAACCCTTGCCACGAGTCAGAATTGACTCAACAGCAGTTGGTTCCTAGATGGTCTGTTCGCAGGAAAAGTCTAACTGTGAAATGCTGATTCCACTCATTACACCATTCATTTAAATTCATAGAAGTCAAGTGTTTAGAAGTAAGGCCTGCAATATTCTAAGAATGTTTTTCTCTATTCTTGTGGTTAAGTACAGTTTTGACTCATAATGACTCCTGAGTGACAGACTCGAACTTTCCCATGGGGTTTTCTAGGTTGTTTTTCTACAGAAGAAAACTCCAGGGCTTTACCCCAGGAGCCAGCCACCTGGGGAGCATGCGTTGGTTGTCTCCTAAATCCAGAATATTCTCTCCCTGGATTTCCTGGCTCATCCAGGCATTAAAGCTCAGTCACTTCCTTTCATATTACCCAATTTCATTTTTTTTCATAGGACAGATCATTGTTTGACATTATTTACAGATTTGTTTGGTTATTAGTTCCCACTTACCTCTCTTAACTTCATACACAATGTTTTTGAAGAGGGGATTGTATCCATTTTGTTTAAACTGTCTCAGCCAATGCGGAATAGAGTAATCCTGAAACCAGGCAAACAGTAATACACACTGGGTCATGCCGCCCTCATGACAGCATGATAATTCCCATTGGTTTAAATAGGGTTAGAAGCCCTAATTCCCAGGAATGAAAACTTGTAATGCATTTCCTGCAAAGGACATTGAAAGTAGCAAATCCTCCTTCAAAATGACCTCTTGTGAAAGGCCAAGTAAATTAGCTATTCCCATGTAAACATATTCACCCTCTTTTCTCATGCTGAGAGGCTGAGTGATCCCTTCAGATCTGTTCTTCTTGAGTTTACCTCTTATTTTAGCAGCCATTACATCAGCATATCCCAACAATAGTTCCTATTAGTCAATGAGGTCCAGGGTTTTGAGAGCTATTACTATGTATATGAGGGTTAAAAGGGGTGCCTTTGGGAATTTCAGATTGAGATTCTTCATTTCATTCGTGAGCTGAGGCAGAGACCATGAACACTGTGGGCTTCATTTCTCTGCAGGTTCTTCTTAGAAGGTTCTCCCAGTGCCAATACGAAAAGGTTTATAGGATTGCCAGAGCCCTCTCATCTCTACTACCCATCCCGGACCAGTATTTTCTTCTGTATTTATTCAGAACTGGGCATTTTGCTTAAGCTTTTGAAAATTTCATCCATCGTGAACAAGACCAACAGGCTCAGGGACCCCATGGAACCTAACAGTCCAGCAGAATTAACCTGAACCAGAGTTTGAATCATAGTCAGTGGATTGTTTGAGGGTCTCTCCGTGCTCCCTGCCAATCAAATTTGACTTTTTTGGCGGGGGGGGGGGGGGGGGGGGCATCACTGCTCTCCAGTAGTGGGAGTAGGAGGCCCAGCCCCACTGCTGGAATTGAACCTCCGTGCCAGTGGGCCGCAGTCCCGCGCACAATCACTATGCCACCGGGGCTCAGCCCTCATATTTAACTCATTTTCACTTACTTCTTTTGACCAGGATGAAAAACCAACAACTTTTAAATTGACATTAAATGCTGTGCAATTTTAAAATTAGGCACTGTTTTCCCATCATTCTCTGGCTTTTCCTATTTTCTTACTAAATCTACTAGAATCCCACATTATCTGCAGACTGGGTCTCGAGTCAGATAATCTGTAGACTCTGAAGATGTGTGCCAAGGCCTGTCTTTGGAGGAGGCGAGTCTCTGAATGATTGAAAGTCAAGTCAATCTCTAAAGAGTCTGAAATTTTAAGGTATCAATGCCTCTTCAAATGCTTATATAAAGTCAAGAACAAAATGTAAAAGTTCTGTCTCTATTGACTGCATTAATAAAAATTATCAGCCTTCTACACCAGCAACTAGTGAAGAACAAGCTCACAGTAAGTATTGATTGCTACCAGGTGAATAGTGATATGAGAAAGAATGGGCAGGCCTTAAGAGAGATGCTCCCAAGAGGTGGAGGTGGGTGTCCCCGCGTGGATGGGAATGAGAAGACTGAGAAGGCAGACTGGTTTTATGTTTGGCTGGAGTGGGTTTTCCTGCCTCATTGGGAGAAGAGATTGGAATGATCCATGGTGAGCAGGTGGAATCAGATAGTGGTTCTTAGCATTTTTTAAGGCATTCTTCTGGACAAAGCAGTCATCTTAGGCTTGGGGCGCATGGAACTGAACCGGGAGCTGTAGGAGCAAATCCTGCTGAAGAAATCAGGCGACAGTTCAGGGAAGAGCAGCAGGTGCTTTTCTGAGCCTCATTTCTTTCATATCATTTGGTGAAGTTTGTTTTTCCAAAATCAAAGTCCTGAGTCTGTTGACTTCCTTAATTAGGTGTTAATTAGTAAGAGGCAGTCCCCATAGTTCCTCTATGACAAACAACCCCTGGGGTAAGAACAATAAGTAACTTGTCAAGAAGTTGTTCAGTTTATGTGCTTTGGGCATCCTGCTTGCAGCGGCTCACTCATCAGTTATTAAAAGCATCTTTCCATAAAAACAGCAGTATAGAGCCATTATCTCTATTTTCAGAGAACATCATAGAGATAGAAAGAGTCACCAGGATAGAAATCTCCATAGAACCTAGAGTTGTCTTCACAGAAACTGCAGGAACAGGCGGTCAAACCTAATTCTTCTTAATTTAGTCTCATTATCTTTGCACCAAAGACTGATCTCTCTTAACATTTTTACCTATTTCCTCTCAGCTTTTGGAGGTGAATGGCATATGAGTATGCTTAATATCTTTGTAGCTATGTACATTGCCTGCTTCATCCCTTAATATGCTATAATATTTTCCATGTTTGGAAATAGTGTTCAGTCTTCACAAATTAAAATCCCTTTCTCTTGCTGCATTTTACACAAGCTCCACAGTTAATTCATTTTACTTTAAGATCAAGAAGAAACATAACAGAACAATGAATCTAATTTCATGTCATTTTTGAGACCATCTTTTTCTGAGTCACATTAGGATAAATGCAACATATGAAGGCTTTTTCCCCCCTCAAAATGCAAATCCTTTTTTTTTAATTTTCAAAGTAACATGTCCATTATAAATTAATTCAAATGATATATGAGTTAGAAAGAAAGCACAGATCAACCATAATCTCAGCCTCCAGTGATAGCTGCTATCAATTTTTATTCCCCCACCCCCACCCCCAGCAAACACATGACACCCTTTAGAAATGGCAGCATACTATCCACAGTTCTAGAATCTTATTGCCACTTACTGGCTGATGGAAGATCTTCCGTGCCACTAAATGGCTATCTACATCGTGATTTTGAAATGTTGTATAGAGAACTAATGGACCTTCTGACATTGTACTTAAGATTTCGTGTACGTGTCTTTTATTTTAATTTAGTGTTTTCATCCAGATTCTTGGATAGTTTTCTGGTCTTCAGCAAGTGAGACCAGACAGAAATAAAAAACACAGCAGCACCACCCCCTCCCAAAAAAATCAGACTAATTTTTCTTTTATTTTCTATTATATCACCTGCATGAACTTTCATTTATAACCTCATTGCTGGCTTCCTGAATTCTCTTGGATTCCAAAAACTCATAGTGAAAGCTGCCATAATTGAATCTTTAATCAGTACCCTACAGTATCCTGGTTAATTTCTCTCCCATCTCCACCCCACTCACAGTCCAAAATAATACCGAGGTCATTGTTGGTGACTAACATAGAGCTGTTGGATTAAAGAGTGACTCCTTTCCTTTGTATCTCAATTACTATAGTCTTCCAGCCCAGGTTCACAAGAATGAGCTCACCAGACTTGTCTATCTTGTATTCAGATCTAGTCCCAGTGCCCACTTTGCACAGTGAATGGGTGTTGATGGGCAGTTTGTTTTGACATCCTGACTGGCAGGCGAGATGCTTGTCACCTTCCCTTGGCTCAGGAGAGCGTGGAAAGTCCAGCAGGTCTTACCCAACAGGCTTTGTTCAATTTAAGTAGATTATGGTGTGAACGATGGGAGTGGAGATCAGAACTGACAGGGAGCTGAGATTTGAATAGGACCTTCCATTTATTTGACATGTCTAATGTTCTTATGAACGGGGATGGAACCCTGGTTTTTGGTGATAGGTGGAAAGATTGGCTCTAGGATTGATAGAGTCGTGGGTGGATTAGTAAATCGATTTGCTAAGAGTTGGAATGATATACCTTTTGGGTTCTGCATTTCACCGAGGAACAGCTTAAGGTCACAGACCCAGTGGCATGGACAAGTTACTTTGAACATGAGCTGTAAGTAGCCCTGCTGACGAACTAGAACTATTATTTCATGAAATACGAATGAATAACCGACTTCTTGGTGGTCCGTATTGTTCCTTCAAAGCACTTTCCTTTACTAGCTGCTCTTTTCTGTTGTTGTTCTCTGACCTTTTATGGCACACTACTTAAAATAATGCGACATATAAATTCAAATCAAAATGAACTCATTGCTTATGAAAATGCTTCACTAATTAATTAGATTTAGCTTCAAAAGACAGCAGGTGAACTTTGCTGCAATGTACATTATGATTAAATTACTTGTTCTAAATAGTTTAATAATACTGAGGAAACTGTAACAGTGCTCATTAGCTGTTCTGTGAATGGTAATTCTGTGTCAGATTGAGTAGAACCTGGAATCTTTATGTTAATGGACAGATACTGTGTCTCTTACGCATTAATAAAACATCAGGAAATCAGAACTTGTCTTTAATGAAATAAATGGAGTTTATTTAAAAAGTAAAAAGTAGACTGATCATATTTCTAGTCTTGTCCACTGGAACTGTTGACAGGAACAAGCACATCCCTAGCATGAACCCCACTTTCATCTGAAGAACCCTGACCTTCCTGGCTCCCTGTATTTCTTTTTGTTGGACTTTGCTGAGCATTTTACTTTTAAAGGTCTTACTAAGTCCTTGCTTGGGATAGTTTTTATTGCTATGAACTTCCCTGAGAAGTTACTTTTAAATATATATTTTCCCTCTCTATTTAGTAATTAGCCTTGTTTATACGTCTGTCTAAACAAGCAAAGAAAGAGGAGAATAATTTCCTGGGAAATTATTACCAAATATGAATAGCCTGTCTGAACTGCAGGCATTTCCAAAATCTGCCCTTTTTACGGCTACAGGAATTCCAGGAGGTTACCTGGTTATTCTGAAATCCTAGAGCCAACTTTACTCTTTAGTCTTAAGAGCTTGGCGTCTGTGTTAAATAGTAAAGACCGGCTGAGCCCCGGTGGCGTAGTGGTTGTGCGCGGGACTGCGGCCCAATGGGTTAGAGGTTCAATTCCAGCTCCCAGAGCAAAGGCTGGGCCTCCTACTCCCACCACCTGAGGGCAGTGATGCCTTAAAAAAAAAAAATCTTTGAGAGAGAGAGAGAGAGAGAGAGAGAGAGAGAGAGAGATTGATTCATAGGGGCATAGCTTATTGGGAAGACAAAGATTCCTGGAAACTTTACAAACTTCTGAGCCTGGAAGTTTAGTGCTAGTCAACTAATTTTCATTCATTTATTTCCAACTCATTTTTGCTTTATTTTCAGGACTTTGGTCTACCCCATCTTGGTGATGGTCATGACCGGACAAATGTCTTTTTCAGTGAAAATGCTGTTACTGAACTCTCCTCCCTTCCTTTCCGTGATGTCACTTATTTTGCTTAAATTTTTAAAAAAAGATTCCAGTTACTATCAGGTCTGCTCTGACTCCTGGCAACAAGCCTCGATCACAGTTGAGTTTTCGCTGGGCCCGTGACTCATGTGAACTGTGCCATCTTGGAAGCTCACAGGAGCAGCTCTGTCCTGTCCTCTCGGGCCACCCGGAGTGGGCATGGACTCGGCGGCAATGAAGGATGACTGACCCTGGGAGGCCCCACCAGCATTGTACCCAGGGCGTTTCCACAGGCCTTTCTGCTCGGGTGCTGCTAGGAGCCTGGAACCAGCAGCCTTTTGCTTAGGAGTCCCCCCAGGGACTTCTGGTAACTTGGACTCATGATGAAGCTCCTGCCACGGACTTTGCAGGCTTCTTCTCCCTAGAGAATGATCGTGGTAACGTAATGCCCAGCAACTTGAAAAGCCTTTGGATCTGTCATTAGTAGCAGCCAGCTTTGCTTTTTTGTCCATCAGATTGAGGTTGCCTGCATTCTTTGTATTTGAACAGAAGTAGAATGAAAAGGAGAGTCAAGGCAGAGTTCATTAGCCATGGGCAGATTTTCCAGTTTACTCCCTTCTCTTTTTGTACTTCTCTAACTCGTCCTCTAACCCTTTATACCAGGTGAGTTTTAAAGAAAGTCCAATAAGGAAAATGTGTCCTCTGTTCTTGATACTGAACACTGAACTTGCCATGTAATGAAGACTGATCCACGAATAGAAATATTTTAAGTCAGAACTGATCAGTGGCTTAGAGATTAATTTATAATGCTGCATTTAAAATCATAAATTTGGATCTACCTTGTTTGTCTGTCTGATTGTGTCTTTCAACAAGAGGTTTTCAAATTCACCATTATCCGGCAGTGGAGAGTTATTTACCACATATCTAGCAATAAATCTACCTTTAAAAACAGGTTTGTAACCGCTATCATGTTGACCTAACCTGAGCAATTTCTGAGACTTGTCTCTGTGAGTATGAAACTCAGACTTGACGCCCTCATTAGAAAAGAGATTTCTCTGCAGCAACCTGGGAGTTGGCCCAGAAGGTTGATCTGTGTGGGCAGTCTAGTTGGAGTGAGGAGTAACGGCGTGGGATGAAACACCAAAAGTGTTTACTGTGTTAATTGTCACTAGCCACCTCTGTGATTAAGAGAATTTATTATTTAAAAATGCATATGTATGTATGTACACATATATTACAGATTAAGTACTGATGTTACTATGGGGCCTTCCCTTTATTTCTGGCTCATCTTGGAACCTTAGCACAGAGTAGCATGACTAGGAAGAAGGACTCTCAGCAATTGTTGCATTTGTGTTCCACGCTCCACCATGACCTCTAGGAATTCCCAACTCAATAGAATGCCAAAGCTATGGCCCAGTCCCTCTGGACACTACCCTCAGCCCTCAATGGGCAGTTTCTCAACTGTTTTCTCTGAATTGAGATGACCTGGTGTGTAGTCAGCGGGACCAGTGGAGGGTTCTGCGATTTTGTTTTGCTTGAATATAAAATGTAACTATTAGGGAGGTTCTTGGATTCCTCCCCCGCTTTTCATTTCTTTACCTGAGAACCTGATCACTTTGATAGATTTTTCTCTCCTAAAAAATCACTGCTTTTCAGATAGTGGTGATAGTTGCATAACATGATGAATGCAATTAATGCCACAAAGTGAGGCATGTGGAGAATGTTGACGAGCAAGTTTTCTTGTTACCCACATAGTAACTGCTGTCAAAAGCAGTCATCAAGTTTCAGGCTGGCGATATTTTGAATTAATGTAAAAACTACTGGTTCATGTATTAGCATACAGCAAAATGGATGTAACCTGTTTGGAGAGCTATAGTTAGTTAAACTATGGGTAGTCTTGATCATCTAACTGATTCTTCTCAGCTTTATTCAAGCAATGGTTCCAGAGAAGAGCTTGCAACACAGGGGTTCCACGACAAATAGACCCCTCAGGACCAGTCATGAGAGTAGCGATACCAGGAAGAGAAAAGAAAGGTGGGCAGGGGGGTGGAGGGGGGGTGGGTGTGGGGGAGGCAGAAGGGGAACCGATCCCAATGATCTACATATATCCCCCTCCCAGGATGAACAACAGAAAAGTGAGTGAAAGGAGGCAGCAGTTTATGTAAGACCTGAACAAAGTAATAATTTATAATTTTTCAAGGGTTCATGAGGAAGGGCTGATATCAAGGGCTCAAGTTGAAAGCAAATGCCATGAAAATGGTGATGGCAACATATGTATAAATGTGCGTACAACAGATGTATGTATGGATATAAGAGCTGTAAGAGCCCCCAATAAAAGGATTTTAAAGAGAGAGGGAAAGTCTTAGAGCACAGAAGCTATTCCCCCTGGCTCACCCCTGTTACCAAAAAAAAAAAAAAAAAAAGACTGACTCTTTGGAATTCCAAAAAACAGTTGCCAAAACATTCTGAGCTGGCCTCTCTCTGCACTGAATTGAACTGCTCTGGCAGGTCTCCCAGGGAGCTGGTTTGATAGACTTTTTGTTAAGGTACCTGAAGGAGATGAATCAAAGTGTATGATGTGCAAAACTCGTGTGCAGCCATCCACTAATCACAGAGACAGGACTCACCATATTTCATTTGGAATAAACCCAAGCTTGTATGTTCTGAAATCCTATTAGCATGAATTTTTGACTTATCCTCGTTTATGCTTCCTCATACTTTAATGATACATTTCTAGTCATAATTTTTTCAAAAGGTTAATAGAAATGGCAATGCTTTATTATCATGATACTTAAGTGATTTCTTTTTCAATAAAGGGTATGTTATTAAAGAGAAAAATGATTTTGCATGCCATGCATTAAAGTATGCAATGCCATCTGTCTTCAGGCTGGGTAATCAATGGTAAAAGGGAAGCTAGTTTATTTCACATAGATTTACTAGCGTCACTGCATAAATAGCCATAATGGAATTGATCCTTTAGGCTGCAGAAGATTTTATTACATACAAGGGTTTCATGATGACTATATTAAATTTTGCCTTTGGTTCTTGCTTGATATAGAAGTTTGAGTAACATCTTGTTTGACGATTGAGAACCCTGCCTTCTAACAATAGCTATACTTGGCCCTCTTCCCTCACCTCCCCATTTTTTTTAACTTCTTAGGCAAGTCCTTAGGACAGAAAAGCTTAGGACATAGATGTTTAGAACTAGACATTCAGCCTTCTCTCTAAAAGCAAGTGTCTCTTTAAAAATAATTTTCTAGGCACCTGAAAAAGCCTCTATGCCAGGCTGAATCTAATTTGTACCAATATTTTTGAGTGCTGGCCTCATATTTTAATCCAAGCAGCTGACAAAAAAATGTACCTGTAGGCCAGCTTAATCAGATTTTAACCCAGTCTGAGACTGAGCCAAAAAAAAAAAAAAGCTTCCTTCATGAACACAGATACCCAAATCTCTCTCTCTCTCTCTCTCTCTCTCTCTCTCTCTCTCTCTCTCTGTCTCTCTCACACACACACACACACACACACACACACACACAGAGCAATATGAGTTTTGTAAAGGATTTGCTAAATGATCCCTGGAGAATGTGCACGCTTATCTATAGGGCAAGGACAAGGGTTAGGGAGAGAGGCACTTTTTGGGTGTGCATCTCAGAAGGTAATTTTCCTTGTTATAATAAAACACTCAAGGCTTGTTGGAAATCTGGTTGGTACCCAAATGCTCCCGGCAAGTGCTTGCAGCTCGTGACTGTTTATCCCCAGATCATTTCAGATGTGCCACGTGTGATTCAGCCCAGCCTGCGTTTAAGGCTTGAAAGATGGTTCTTCGGATTCCTTGGTATGAAAGCATCCATTAATTACTGGAAGAATAAGACAGTGGCTTACTGGAAGTCAGACTCCTGCCGCTCTTTGATCTAGAGGGAAGGAAGGGACCCTGCTTAGCAAGGAAAGCCATTGCTGATGATCCTGTCTTCATTGCCTGTTGAAGGATGAGCTTTTTGTTTCCCCCTATTTTAAAAAATACTTATAAAATGATCTTTTTCTGGTGACATCCACATTATACTGGAAAATATTCTTGTGTTTCTGGCAACGATACAGTAATTACTGCCTATACATTTTTAATAGTTTAATCTGTCATGTTTGAGGAGAGGAGTGATTCTGATTCCAAACAAAACCAAATGCATGACCAAACATATTATGAAATGTGTGGTTTCATTATATCCTCCTGTTAATTCCTTCAGAAGAAAATGGCTTTGCTCATAGGAGTGCTGGGGTGATGCTGTTGTGTTTACAGATGTGCACACACTTTCTGTGGCCATCCGAGAGCCACAACATTGTGTCACTTGTTAGCCACCCAAAAGGAAGCCCTGTTGTAATTTGATAGAACGGCATCAAATATGACTTTGTGTGTGTGTCATTATTTTTAATATTCCTGGTGTGCATGTGGCAGAAACTCATGTGAGAGAGCTGAAACATTAAAAGGCAAATTTGTTATTAACATAGTAGGGTCTCATGAAGTTCAAGGGCAGTAATGGGATTAGTGGAGACTAGGAAGAGGAGGAGACAAGAGTGTTTTACACTATCCCTGTCTGTTTTCATCTGTAGAGTCCCTTCCTTCATGTACTCTGCTCCCTCCCCCAGCCTGCATTTTAGATTATGGCCTCGAACTCACTGGCAATCCTTTGGTGTAATGCTGATGTGTTTGTCACTCATGTGTGCATAGGACAGAGTTTTTTGTTTTTGTTTTTTGGGCATCACTGCCCTCTGGTGGTGGAAGTAGGAGGCCCAGCTTTTGCTCCTGTGGAGCTGCTGCTAGAATTGAACCTCCATCCCAGTGGGCCGCAGTCCTACGCACAACCACTACCCAGGGCTCAGCCAGGACAGAGTTTTATAAAAAGAGCAGTTGTACGTTAAGAAAACATCCTAGCTCAGTCCAGATTGAGTCCATAAGTCCTATATTAGCCCATATGTCAAGTACCAGTCCCTAAATTCTTCTTCAGACTCATGCAACACATGCAATGATGCTGAGTGCAGGAAGATCACAGGCCAATGGGTGGAAAATCTTGTGGTGATGAAAGCATCTTAGAGTTAACATGGGTCTCCAACTGGCTCCTCCAGCGCCAAAGCTGTGACTGCCATCAGCATAGTGCCAGGTGGCTGGCCAACAGGAATGTCTCCCAGGGAGTCCCAGCAGAGCGAGAGCGTATCTGACCTCCAGTGAGCCACTTTTCTCCTCTGTGCCTCAAAATGAGGTCATCAAGCAGCGACTTGACAGACTAGGTCCTACCCCTTGGCAAGCAGACAGGAGATTATGTAACTGCCACTGCTGTTGTTGCAGGAATGGTGAGGTGTGTGGTCCAGTGTGGCTGAGATGATCTGTACCCATCCTGTAGGCTGTTGCCTACAGGAGCTCAGCACCACCATGGCTGACATGTACCCTGCTCCTGCGACCCTCTTGGGTGTTTCCAGAGAAATGGGGTCTGACTTGACTCCCTGAAATGTTCCTTTCCTCCTACACCAGTTTTCTAACAGGACTTCTGACAGGCCATGTGACGATGGGCCAGTTTAAATCAAGGCCCTCCTTCCTGTTCATTCTGGTGTGCGCATGTACACACACACACAAACACCCCTCTGTCACAGCCTCAAGTGGTTGAGGCTAGAACAGAAAGGAAGAGGTAGCTATTCTTTAAAGAAAAGCTCATTATCGAGAGGTGACCTGGGGTGTCCTAGCGAGGATTTTGCATTCTTTGCACGCCCCTAAATGCTACAAAACACGAGATAGTATTTATGAACAGGTCAGAATAGCAGTGTGTCCTCTGAAGGGATGCCCGGGTTATTTATTTATTAATTTATCCATCTCCGCTGGAAAACACCATCTGGCTGCTGTCCATCTTTTAAAAATACATACATTAAAAAGCTAAGGCAAATTGAGTATGACGTGGGTGACCTTGAAAACCTTTTCTCATTCCAGCCAGCCATTTCCCATGCTGACTGAGGCCAGAGGAGGGCAGAGATCTGCCCCCCCCTCAGCGAGTCACTGAGATCCCGCCTTCCTCCGTTCAGCGCCTGTGTGGCTTTAAACGTGGTGATAACCACGTGAATTATGGATCGGGTGCAAGTCCATCATTCCTGAAATCCCACCTGGCATTGCTTGTTGCCTGGCCCCCTTTTTCTACCTGTCACCGGCATTGTCCAATCTGATTTTCTAACTGGCAATTTCTGGCTGTGGTTGAATGACTTCACAAATTGCTTTCACAACTCTCCTTACGCTCTGCTTAAGAATATGGGTAAATATATTGTTTACAATTTGCCTCTGTCATTTGTTTATTCTGAGTTACTCAGGTTATAAATCACATGAGGCTTTTAGTGAAATCAGGTGTATGCAAACACGAGTTTAACTTTATGCAGATAGGAGTTCTAGAAGTGCACACAGGTCGGGAATGCTAGGGTTTCTCTGTGTTTTTTCAACTTTAAGCTACTTTCTGCATTACTTGAACAGAGTTCACAGTGACACATAACTCGACAACAAGATAAACCAATTAAAGAAGATCGCTCTGAAGCCCCCAGAAAGAGAAGGCTTTCTGCTCGATTTGTTCTTCCCCTTCAAGAACCGACTAGGGCAGTTCCACTCTGCCTTCTAGGGTCGCTCTGTGTCAATATTGACTAGATAGCAGTGCGTTCTGTTGTTGTTTCTAATTAAAAACAAAGCCAACATTGTTGTTGCTGTTATCTAGTCACCTAGTGTCAACCCATCAGGTTCCACATAAATTATCACTTTGTAAAAACAGTGTAATTGAAATATTGCTTTAAGGAATTTTCAAGGGTGGAGAGGAGGATAAAATATGCATAAGACTAATTAGTATTTTTTTCTAGATGGCACATTCCTATAAATTAAAGCGTTGAGCCTAGGGATTTACTGTAGAATGGTGGTTAGGCGTGTATTAGTCATCTGAGTATGTTTCATAATGCTGGGTAAAGGGAATGGGCCCTTTACTGGAAAAACTATCATCGATCAATCAGGTGACCAACAAGTGAGTCTTGAGGCCACAGTCTTCGAGTGGGGGGCGGGAGGGCGGGCGGGATTCACAAACCACTACCCAGAAGTGGGAGGCATGGGGCACGCATGGACACTGTGAGAGCAGCACACATTCTGAAACGGAGAATTTTGAATTGCAGGCAGATGAGAGGCACGAGTGTCCCCAATGAGTGTCCACATTGGATTTTTTTTTTACTGTGAAATTGCAATACTCAATTTAGTATATGCATAATTAGATCTTTAAAACTGGCCATTTCCCAAAGACACCAATCTATATGATGACTTAAACTCACGAGAGAGTTCACGTGTCCATCTTGAGAATGGTGTTTTTATCTCCTCACTCCAACTGCTACATAGTTCCTATTTGTTAAACCCAATCACTCTAGGTTTTGTGGGTCACCGAAACCTTGACCAAGAGTGATGGGAAATATTTTCTTTGTGAAAAACCGTACATATTAAATACTCTTCATTGACTTTAGTGAGGAAAAAAGTCTAATTCACCTCAGGAACAAGGCAAGAACCTAGACTGACCCCCCACTGCCTTTCTCCCCATGAATCAACAAATAGGTACCAAGCACTAACACATGTGGTAGGTGAGGAGGCAGTGTGGACAGCCTCATGGCAGTCATGGTATCACAGATGAAGTGGTACTGTGTTGAAAGAAAATGAGCTGAGGAATTTACCCAGATGCCTAGGGCCTGCTTTCTTCAGAAGATTTGAATAAATGAGAGCTGTTGCTGCTGGTGAGACGTCCTTAGTTGATGCCACTTCCTCGCAGCCTTCCTGCACAAGAGAAGGAGACCCGGGCCACCTCTGTGCCCTCGTCCAAACTGTGGCTATGTTTGCTATAAGCCGAGCCTGAGAGGATAGAAAGAAGTTAGATGGGGAGACCACAGCAGTGTGTGTTCTTAGTGCAGGGACCAGCCTGGCCAGTTCTAGAGTAGAGTGGACACAGCCCATGGGGGAGGAAGGGCAGGACTGCTAATGAACAGAGTGCAAGTCAGATTAGCAGAATGCGAAAGAGGGCAGGAGA
This sequence comes from Nesogale talazaci, assembly GCA_004026705.1. Lineage (NCBI taxonomy): Eukaryota > Metazoa > Chordata > Mammalia > Afrosoricida > Tenrecidae > Nesogale > Nesogale talazaci. The sequence goes on from PVJH01010940.1 coordinate 25,024, forward strand.
AGGAGACTGGGGAGATGACAGTAATGAGTTTCGATTTTATCCTCAGGGGAATGAGCATCCTTTAAAGTGTGGGGAAGAAAGAGAATGATGCGATCAGATGTGGCTATTAGAAGGTGGGGTGGGAAGTTGGCCTGTGGGGTGGGAAGTTGAATGGCATCGAGGGGGGTTGCAGGCAGGATCAGCCTGGGGGGCTCTGAAGTTCAGCAGAGAAGTGCCGAGAGTCTGGCAGCCTACAGAAGTCAGGGAAGGGGTGTCCTGGCCTGAAGAGAGATCTGGGAGATGAGGTTGACACGGTTGGATGTAGAGAGAAGATAGAGCACCAAATAATGCCAGATGTGATGAACATAATCCGTATCCCTGAACTACACACATCCATTTGATCAAATTGGCAATTTTTTAAGTGTTTTGTTTTTAATGAAGGAGAGGCAGGGGAAAAGGGATGCCTGCATTTTTGGTTGAAAAGTCAGGTCCAAGGTGGGGCCCTACTGAGACACTGACTCCTGTAGAAGCGATGGGCTACCAGACAGTCTTACAGACTGTCTATAAGTCTACCAGACAGACTTAAAACATGCTGTCTGCTTGTCAGTGTCTAAGGACCCACTTGGTCAGGTGGATCTGCCACTGGAGAGACAAGTTGGAGCTGGAAATAAAGATTTGAGTGGTATTAGCACGCACACAGAAAGTAATGCCTTGGGGCTTATATTAGTTTCTGGGGCTGCTGTAACAAACTACTGCAAATTGAATGGCTTAATAAAAGAAACAAACAAACAAAAACAACTCTCACATTTCTAGAGGCCAAGCCCAACAGTAAAGTGCTGTTGATTCCTGCTGAGCGGTGAGGGAGAATCAGACCTCTCCACTAACCTCTAGGCATGCTGCCTGATCCTTGGCACTGCTGGGGCTTCCAGCTCCTCACTTTGCCCCTGCTGTCATCACTTAACTGTCTTCCCTCAGTGCCCCTGTGTCTGTATCACCCTTCATCCTTTTGGAACCCTCGGGGCACACAAGTTAAATGCTCGGCTGTTAGCCTATCAGTCGGCAGTTCGAATCCAGTGGTCATTCCGAGGGAGAAAGAGGAGGCAGTGTGCTTCCATAAAGATACCCAGCCTTGGAAGCCCTGTAGGGCCATGAGGATGGCCTGTAGGACGGCTTGTGAGTTGGAATCGACAATGGGTTATTCACTCTATCCCTTTGTGATCTGATGTTAACTGATCCTGTCATCAGAGACTGTTGACAAAGAAAGCCACCCTCACCAGAACCAGGGAGCAGAACTTCAACCCATGCCAGAGGGCTTCAAAAAGTTCACGGGAAATGGAACTGATAGGTGATGGGGGCACGCGGGGCTGAGGACACTGAGGGAGAACTGGTCCTCTTGAGGTGTGGACGAGACCCATCTTTAGGAAACACTGAGGTGTGCACTGGAGACTGCAATGCAGTGGTCCGAGAGGCAGAAGGGAAACCTGTACTCATGATAGACGACTCCATCAGCTGTGCTGATTAAGTTACATAGGGATGGTGACTGAGGCAGGGTCCCCCACATGAAGACATGTCGGTGACCTCTCCCTAAACCACGGCTTTCAGTGTTGCCACTGTGGCTTTGAATAAAGCCCTTGAGCACCCCTTTTGCGAGCAGACCTGACCAAGTACCAGCTCGCCATGATAGGAAAGTCTGAAGTTTCCGGTGCTAGCCTGGCAACCCCTGAGAAACCGCTGGCCGGGGGAGGAATGGAACAACTGGTTTTTATTGAAGAGCATTCCTATTTTACAAAAGTATTGAAGGAAGGAGGGAAGCAACAAATCTGATTTAGTGAAGACATTTTCTTTGACAGCAAGATTTACTCCCAGGCTGTAAATTTGCCATGATCGAGACTAAAATGCAGTGCAAGTTAAATCTCACCTATATCTCATTCAACGCCTAACGTGATTTAAATGACAAGATTTCAGAAGTGACATGTAGCCTTGGATCTAAATATATTTTTTATGGCTGGAAATTTTAATTTCAGATCAGTGAAAAATCATGACGCCTCTTCATGTGGAAGAGACGTAAAAGAGTGGAGGGCCGCGCCAGGGCAGATGGTTTTGTCAGGCAGAACTATTAATGCTAAGGAGAATCAGATGGCAGAATTTGCACAGGCTTATCTATAAATTCGCTCCTGCGAGATAATATTGAAATGGTTGAGTGACCGACCTAGTTCTAAGACAGAGACACGACGAGTTCATCTTGTTTTAATCTCACATTGGATGTTCAATTTGCCTGTGACATGCTGGCGTAGGCATCCAATAAAAGTATTATATGCATGTGACCCCACTGCTGCCTCCCAGCCCACCTGCATCTGGGAATACTCGTTCCCTCTGCTTCCACTTGAATGGTCTCCTTCCATCAAAAGTTCTTCCCTTCTCCAGCCTCGGGACCTTCGAACCTGTTCTCCTGCCTTGTGTGATATGTTTGAGGAAACTGCTCTGTTTTGAAAGGGTCTGTTGAAATGCCCTCTCTTGAAGAAGGCTAATCTCTCCTGCCAGCTGAGGTCAGGTTTCTTTGTTACCTATTCTCCTGATCCTGTATGCCTTTTTGTGTGACCAAAAGGAAATTAGGTAGAACTTCAGTTACCTGAGGAGCTCTGAGAGCATAGTGGGTGCTGCTAACCACAGCTTAGCAGTTCAAAACGCCTAGCTGCTCTGTGGGAGCAGATGAGGCTTCTATTACTCTAAAGACTTCTAGTCTTGGAATCCCCCTAGGGGCAGTTCATCCCTGTCCTAAGAGGGTACTATGTGTCGGAATTAGCTGGTGGGCAGGGAGTTTGTTTTGTTGTGTTGTGTTTTCTAGTTACTTGGGGATGCTGTAACCAGTTACACACACTGGATGGTGTAAAGGGCACCCTGGTGGCATAGTGGTTATAAATTGTACTGTTAACCCCCAAGGTCAGCAATTCTAAACTACCCAGCTGCTCCAGGGGAGAAAGATGGGTCTTCTACTCCTGTGAGGAGTTACAGGGGCAATTATATCCTGTCCTAATCAACTCTATGGCAGTGGGTCTTATTTTTTGACTGGATGGCTTAAAAACATGAGTCTTCTGGAGACTGTATTTGCTGAATGTGTTTGTGCCTGTGTCTGCACTTGACGTGTTTATAAAGATGTCAGTCATTCGAGACAGGAACCACCCTAACCTCCATGAGCTCATCTGAACTGCTTTCATCATGTTGTTTTCAGCTGCCATTAATTGAGCTTTGACTCTTGGTGACCCCGTGCCCCTATGACCCATAGGGTCTCCGATGGCTGGCTTTTCAGAAATGGATTTCCATGTCTCTCTCCTTTGCCTGTCCGAGAGTCGTGCTTAGCAGCAACATACACACAAGCCTGTGCAGACAGGTGCACCAGCGAGGAATGAAGCGTGGGTCTCCAGCCAGATGCTGAAAAGTCTACCACTGAGCGTCTACTGCCCCTCACCGAAGCTTTGAAGACACCATTTTCAAACAGCTATATTCCAGTATTTTAGATAGACATGAAATCTTGAGAGGCAGGGCTCTAGATATGAATACTTAATGTGGGTGGGGAGAATCATTTCTCTCTCTCTCTCTCTTTTTTTTTTGGTGGGTATCACTGCCTCTGGTGGTCGTGGGCGCTACCCAGTGCTGCTCCTGAGAGCCGCCGCTGGATTTGAACCGCCAAGCCCGCGGGCCGCAGTCCCGCACTCAACCACTTAGGCCACCGGGGCTCAGCCCGGGAATAATTTCTTACATTAACTTTGCCAACTCTTTTGGAACTCCCGTGACCTTTCTTATTCACCGAGGATTCTCATAGGGAACACGATGCAACAGATTAATGTTTGTTGAGTGCTACCCTCTTCTGAGAATATGAAATATTTTTCATTCTGACAGGAACTCTGTGATGTGGTTATTATCCCCATGCATGCTATATGAGGTTCCAAGAGGTTGAATAATCAACCCTGGGTATCTTAACTAACGAGTTAACTAACTAGTGTTGATCCATTTTACACCCTGGATTGGCTTCCTCTCCGGATGGGGGTGTCTTTTTGCACAGGCCTTGGCTTGATATCGAGTCTCTTGGTAGAATAGCTTTAAGCTCTTTCCTTTACTACCAGGCCCAGGGTCTCAATTATACTGACTTAGTGGTTTAAAATAAAACCACGGACATTGAGTCAATTCTTATGCTTGGTGACCCTCTAAGAAAGAGTCGAGCTTTCTCATAGGTTTTCAAGACAGTAATTTTCAAGGAAGGTGACTGCCATTTCTCCCTCAGAGCGGCTGGTGGATTTGAACACCCCCCGCGGTGTGGTAAGGCTGTAATTTGCATGATCGGCAGCTCGGAAACACCAGTATCTCCAAAGGGGAAAAACCGGACTTTTTACTCCCACGGACAGTTTCAGTCTCAGAAGCCCACAGGGGGTCTCTGTGCATCAGCCTTGATTCAGTGGCCGTGAAGTGAGTCCTTTCAGTTAGTACACTGTTTTCCAAAATGGGCCATACGGCCGAGCCCCCTCTAGAGCACAAGAGGGATCCAGGAAGGCTACACAAGAAGATACCTACCTTTATCCTAGATAATGGGCTAGAGTACAAACGGTTTTAATGGCCACGGGACACTGAGTAATTTGATTTTTCTGAAAAGGGATCAGTAGGTCAAATTCGTTTGAAAACCTTTGACAGCAGCTGAATGCTTGGCCACGGCCTCACCAGAGTTCCTTTCAGTGGAGGTGGATGGACATTGAAAATCGCTGTGCTGATGACGACAGGTGGTGCCATGAGAATGGGAGAAAAGAACCCCAGCAGTCGGAAGACAGCATCTCACCTCCCTCCCACCATCCCAAGGAGAGCTGTTACCTGCCCGTTCTAGCAGAAGAAAACTGTGAGCGATTAGAAAATAAATGAAATAAAAGTGGTGGCTCTGATGGGTTTTCCATATGATTCTCAGAAATGGTCGCAGCCACCACAGCAAGCCAGTCGTGTGAGGTTTCGATTCAATAAATGTAGTGGGAGCAATCTCACTCTATTACTTTTAAATTAACTTAGTCCGTGGGGCTGTCCTCAACCATGGCTCCTTCTTGGGGACCTGGGCTGTACCGTATCGATTCTGGTGACAGATGAGAATATTAAGTGTTCAGCAGGAGGACGAGGGTCTCCGCGGACCACCACTGTGGCACCGAGCGAGGCTCCTGAGCCGGAGTACATGTGAACTGCTCCATCAGGGAACCCCAGAACCCTCCCCAAGTTTTAAGATGACATTTAAACGTTAAAGCTCTGCTTGGAGCTGGAAAGAGGCATTGCTGTGAGATTCTGCTTTCAAAGTAGGTTTTTCTTCTCCAGGTAAAAGCCAAAGATGGAAGACAGTGACAGGGTCTGGCTGATGTTTCCAAAATATCAACAGCATCTGGAAGAGGAGGGGGAGGTGTCCAGGAGGTGGCCCCTTTGCAGAGGAAAGAGCACCCTCTCTGAAAGGGTGCGGTATAACCTTCATTCCCTGAAAAATGGACAGGGTGGGGTGGGGTGAGAAGATGCGAAGATTCTTCCAGGACGTTTTAGAGTAATTGCAACAATAATGCATTAAAGTGTCAGCAGGGGAAATGATTAATTGAATTTGCCTTGGTTTTTCCCCATTTATTTGCTTTGGGTCCTGTCTTCACTCTCCCCCATTAAAAGATTCGCGCCGTCCTGTTCCACACACCCTCTTCAAAGTCCTTTATTATTGCAAAGTGACATATGTGAAACCTTGCCACTGACATTCATAGACTTATAATCCTCCTCCTTCAATTGCTTTATTAATGCTCTGGCTCTCAGCATAAAAAGCCAGCACGTTGGGAACTACAGAAAATGTCTGATTATGACAGTGACATTTATCATTCTCTAATGGAGGAGCTGCGGCTTCGAGGTGCAAATTGGCGGGTGCATCCGATGGGATATTCCCCTTTGGGAACACGGCCCTGTGGTGAGCCGCTGCTCCCGGCTTTCAGCAGTGCCAGAGCCTCCCGCAGTGTGTCGTAGGCTCCACTCCAGCCACTGGCCGGAGCTCTGTGACCGTTCACCTGGGGGTTTTTATGGGTGCAGACTTGATGCCACATAGATACAGTCATCTGTCCATCAACAGTCTCGGTGGCTTTTAGATGTGCCAAATAATGTTCTGTGCTCTGGGCATTTATCAGTGAGCAGTCAACAGAATTCGCATCTATCATGGAACTTACATTTTAGCAAGGGCTACACAGATCAAAAGTGCATTATAAATGGACTACTATGTGATATTTTATTGGGGTGGGGGGCTGTTTGAAGATGTGCTGGCCGTTTTGGGGGGGGTCTAACATAAGTGCCTCATTTAGAAGGGGGCCTATTAGCCACTCTCACAAACACTTCCAGATTAGGTGTGTGTGTTTGTGTGTGTATTCCTCTTGGAGAATAATAAATCATGGTTTACTGCAAGCGGAATAAATCATTCTTAGTGCCCTGTCCATCTCTCAAGTGCTCTTTCCCTCGCCTCCCGCCCTGGCCACTCCTCGCCGGTGCTCAGAGGATGAATCTGCCTAGCCCAGGACCTCCGGAGCACGTGGTACTACAGCTTGTCCTGCAATTCCGGGAGCGTCGAGCTTTCTTTTCCCTCTCTCTTCCTATCATGCTGTGTGAGTCGCTGACCTGTGTCTGTTCTCGTGGTTAACTTAGGCATGTGCCGTCTTGAGAAGGGAAAAGATGAAAATGTCACCGGAGCACTTTTATCCAGATTTTTGTCCAAAAAGACAGTGTCAGGAAAGCAGTCGCTGGGGCAGGGGGGGGGGGGGGGGGCAACAAGCCAGAAGACACACCAGCTCATTCATCCGGGCCGTCCTTTAATGAAATGGCCCGTGAACAAATCATCCACACCTCCAGGGCACAGTGTTGTGTCCCACCCCACCCCTCTTAGTTGTGGCTGAGGGCTGACACCCGTTTGCAGTGAGTCTGGTCTTCAGAGTTTGAGTGACCCCGTGTGTCAGAGCGGAACTGCCCCCTTGAATTTTCTGGACTCAAATCTTGACGGGAGCAGATTGCCAGACCCAGCACCCACAGAGTATGACCCCACCCCCTTCGCAAGGAACGCTTGAGCACTTAACTGCTGCCCTTTGGGACTCCTCATGTCCGTGTACAGATGAGGAAACTGAGGACAGGAGTGGTGAGAGGAGGCACACTGCTCATTCAGTGAGGGACTTGGGATGAGAACGTGGGCCTTCTGGTTCCACAGTCATTCTAGGATCCGTTAGCCCTACAGACAGGACGGGACGCCAGCTTGCAGGATGGGTGGGATTTGTCTCTCCATCCTCTCCTTCCTGAGTGACTGCATTGACATGGCTGGAGCCTGGTGGCATAGTGGTTACTTCTTGTGCTGAGAAAGAAGAGACATTTTACTCCTGGAAAAAGTGACAGAAGCAGTTTGGCCGCTGTCAGTCAGAATCGCCCAATGGCAATGAGCGCGGGATTTGTTTTATTTTGTTTTTGGTCCTTCCCTCTGACTTTTTGGCCCAGTGAATTTATACAGTCCAAGAGGAACCAGAGTGGTGTGTGTTAAAAAAAAAAAAAAAGACTTTATGGCAACCTTCTCCAAAACATTTTGTAAACAACGTTGTTTTAAGCAGTGGCCAAAACAAATCCCTCCAAAAACTGGCCATTAATATTTTGAGCAATTTGCTATTAAGGAAGTCTGTCAAATTTTCTTCCTCTTTTTTCCCGCTTTTTCTTTCTCTCTCTTTTTAACTCTACTATGACCATGTGTTTTGCTTTAGAAATTTAATTGAGTTTTACAGCAGATGTATTTTGTAAAAGGCAAAATACATTGCCATTTCTCCGTAGAAGCCGACCAAAGGAGTGTTTCAAAATTCATCCTCCTAAAATGTCCCTCATCCTTTATTTAGTCATTCCTTTTTTAACCTACATGTCATCATCATTCTTGTGGGAGATACACACAGCCGAGCATGCACTGATTCAGCGATTCACCAATCCCTCCCTGCCCGAGTGCCTTCACTATAACCCTGGAAAGGTCATACTTCTGTGTATAAGTAGGTCACCCTTGCCTGCCATCCTTGTGGTGTTTTTAGGAATTCATATTTTCTCCTGCTGACTAGGATGTGCCAGGAGAAATGCCACCCAGTACTAAAGCATCAGTCCCAGCTCTTAGGGACCTTAGAGCACAGAGTAAGACCCCCACCCCCCACCCAATGTGACTCCCAAAGCTCTCAGTTTTATTTAAGCAGGAGACCATGTGTGTCTCCCACAGAGCTGCTTTGGGATTTGAACCAGTGACCTCTCAGTCACAGCTCAGCACTTTAACCACTCTGCCATCAGGGCTCCTGGAGATGGGCCAGTCCCTGGATTATCTTTACAGCTGCTGATCGTGCCTCCATGACTACGTGTGGATTCATCCAGGTACTTCTTCAGCGGAGATCGTGTGGCGTCTCCAGTGCAGGGCCCTCGAGCTCAGCCATGGGGGCAGGTTCATTCTTCTTGGTGAGGAGCTCTGGTGGGGTAGTGGGTTGCACGGTGAACTGTTCTCCACAAAGCCCTCAGTTTGACACCACCAGCCCTTCTGAGGGAGAAAGGTGAGAGTTTTTACTCCTATAGAGATGAAGTCTTGGAAACAAACCCACAGGGGCAATTCTCCAGTGTCCGATAGGGTCACGGTGAGCCGGAGTCCATTCAATGACGAGTGAGTGAGTGAGTGAGTGAGTGAGCAAGCAAGACCTGTGTTACACACGTGTTTAGCAGCATCCCTGGCTTCGCCCTGCTCTCAAACTCAAAAACTCGCCACCATTGAGTTGATTGTGGTTCATAGCAAGCCTGCAGGGCAAAGAAGACCTGCCCTGTGGGTGTTCCCTCTTTACAGGAGTAGAAAGTTTCCTGTAATTCATTTATTCCTCCCACCAATTGCAATAATGAAGACAAGTTTCCAGGTCTTGCCAGATGTCCCCAGAAAGGCAGAAGGAGCCTGAGCTGGAATATGCAGATGTGCCCTTGGGTCCCAGAATTAAGCTCTTCTTCCTCGGACCCACTTCTTAGCCCCCTGGGACAGCGGTTCACAACTTGTGGGTCACGACCCCTTAGGGGGTCAAATGACCCTTTCACAGGGATTACCTGATTCATAACAATAGCAAAAATACAGCTATGAAATAGTAATGAAGGGGCTGAACCCTGGTGGCGTAAGTGGTTGAGTGCGGGACTGGGGCCCGCGGGCTTGGCGGTTCAAATCCAGAGGCGGCTCTCAGGAGCAGCGCTGGGTAGCTCCCATGATCACCAGAGGGCAGTGATGCCGCCCCCTCACCCCCCCACCCAAAAAAAAAAAAGAAAGAAAGAAAAAGAAATAGCAATGAAGATAATTTTATGGTGGGGGTCGGGCGATGAGTCACCACCACATGAGGAACTGTATTAGAGGGCCGTGGCATTAGGGAGGTCGAGAACCACTGCCCTCAGGTCTAAGGGCCAATCTGTACCCGAGCCTGGCTCTGCTGAAAGCAACCAGGAAGAGCAAGGGGCAAACCGACCGGCGGTAACTCAGGATCCAGCACCATGCCTTAGACCAGCGGTGCTCAGGGCTTAGAACTGCACCCAGCTAGTTTGAAACCCTGGTGCTTTAACCTTGCAGCCTGTGTTCCGGCCTGCTGAGTGGGGATAGCATAGTTTGGGAGATGAAATGCAACCCAGATGTTTAATTGTGAAAAAGGAAATTTCTATTCTGGTTTTCTCACCTGGTGTTTCCCCACACACGCCCCAGGCCCGCATTCAGAGGTAGGAAAACACATCGAGACGTGAGTTTATAGCGCACTGTGTGTTCTTTGCCTAGCATCGTTGGATAAAATATCATCCAGACAGTGCAAACTTAGTTCTTATTTCTTAGTCACCACAGGATTGTCCCACTCCAGTTTGGACAGACCCACATGTGTATCTCTATACACAGGAATACAGGGTTTGAGTTTTTTGAGTTTTGTTTTTGAGTATATATACAGTGGAGGTAGAAATGTCTCATTTAATTTGAATGCTAATTTCCTTGTTTGTTTTTTTTGGGGGGAGGGGGGCATCACTGCCCTCAGGTGGTGGTGGGAGGCCCATCTCCACTGCTGGAATCGAACCTCCGTCCCCGTGGGCCGCAGTCCTGCGCACAACCACTACACCACCGGGGCTCAGCCCTTGAATGCTAATTTCAAAAAAAAAAAAAAAACACTTCCCCAAAGTTGCTTAAAACATCTGGTGCGAATTAATGTTCTCATGCAAGAGAAAAATGAAATGTTTTCCCCAATATGATGGTTGGACCGTGGTGATGGATCATGAGGCAGCCATGCCCAATTCTCGCAGACTTCCAAACACTGCCCCTTTTTTTCCCTTCACGTCTCTTCTCTTAAGGCAAGTTGCCATCGCTTTCCCACGTCTGAGTTTTTGGTAGACCTAAAAGGAAGCTGTGTAGAGAACCAATATTTGCCATCCCAAGGAATTAATTTCATAGAGCATAAGCCAAGTTTTATTTAGGAATGCATCAGGATGCATGGAGGGGCCCGCACAATGGTTAAGCCTGACATGCGCTGCTTCCCACGAAGCCATCTGCTGCCAGTGCAGCTGTGAGTACCAGGCGCCTGCGCTCTGCAATGGTGACAGTGCTGGTGCCCCCACCTCCACCCCCAGCCCCGCCCCACCCCCGCTTGAAAGCAGTGCTAGTCATTAAGTATGTTTAATAAAAAAATATCTTCTCGGGCTCAGAGTGACTCCGCGTGTTAAATATTTTAAAAAGTTATTCCACTCAGTGAGACACTCCTGACATTAAATAGACTTAATAAGAAATTGTCAGTTTCTGATGGTTTTCAGTGTTAAGTATTTTTTATGGGTAGTTACTTTTCCAGCCGACAACCAGCTCTGAGGCGTTAATATTTAAAAAGTTGCTTTTATGGCTGCTTGGTGCATCTGGGTATAAAACTTAACGTGAGGATTGCCTCTGAATTTTGAAAGGCGCCTCTTTTATGAGCCTCAGAAGAAAGTGTGCTCATTTCCGACACATATTTGTATTTCACACACCAAAGTCAATTCCACATTTCACAAATTGGGGACAACTCCCTGCCCCCACCCCACAACAGATACTGTCTTTAAATGTCTTGTTACACCAAAGTCAATTCCACATTTCACAAATTGGGGACAACTCCCTGCCCCCACCCCACAACAGATACTGTCTTTAAATGTCTTGTTAGCCGCCAGGCACCAAGGGACACCTTGAAGGTGTTTTTTTATCCAGGTTGAGTGCCTCTGAGAGGAGTGACAGGATGAAGACAAGTGTATGTCCCAAGAACACTCGAGATCATGGCTGTCCGCCTGTCTGTGTGTACAACTCTCAGAGAAGTGCACGTGGGTCTTATGAGGTTTGGGAGTTTTTATACATATACTGCCTCAACATCTTCAAAATACTTTCTTCTACTTGAGCCCTTTCCTTCCCTCCCCCTCCCCTCCTCCCTTGTAGATCCTTGATCGATTATCATCATTTCATATCACGCCCTGGCCACCATCTCCCTTACGTGCGGAAGGTTTTTCAGAATGGAATGGACGCTGGCAGCATATGGACACCCAGAGTCTGCTCTCCTGTGCTCTGCAGAAAGGAAACCGCTGGGCGTTCTGTTTATGCTTCTGTGCAGCAGCCAGCCAGCCATAAAGCTAATGCTTCCAACTCGGCTTTGGACATCGGACTGATGGACATTGCAGGAGCTGAGCGGAAAGGGTTAGGGGCAGGTGAGGGAGCTGAGGGGACTCAGGACTCTGTTCCTTTTGCTGAGTAAGGATCTGAGGGGAGAAGGGGTGACCGCTGTCATCCTATGATGTCAGGGTCATGAGACTGTTGGAAGAATTCCGTAAGCTGATACTTACTGACATATGGTGTCTACGATATATGAGGGGACTTCAAAAGGTTTATAGAAAAATAGAATGATAAGACAGTGGAATTTTCCCACAAACTTCTTGAAGCCCCCCAGTAGTAAAATATTTACTATTGTGATAAGAACTTATGAGCAATGAGGGAGCAAACTTAATTCTTTTCAGCTGTGTTTCACTGTGGGATAGACCCATTGACCTACAAGCCTCTTAAAAGACCTAATTCGATAAATCCAGAAGGTGGATAAATCCACATGTGCCCCTGTAAGAATCCAGAGTGTAGCGTCTTGTTCCACACGGTGAGCAGAAGGTGGAGGTGCCCCCAAGGGAGAATTCTGAAAGCACACCAACTCAGGCTAAATCCGATACTGCTCTTGGGTTCGTTCCCTTTTTGTAAAGCAGCACAGGCCTCCACAAACTCATCCTTAAAATACAGCCTACGACTTAGTGCTGTGAACATTATGATTTCCCACTGAGTTTAGAAATTGCCCTGACCTTTCCTCCCCGCCCCAATGAATGACATTCTGGGAGATTATTTTGAATTTACATCTCAAACTAAACCGAGTATCTGATTTCTGCCTCCAAAGTCTCCCCCACAGACCCTTATCCCAGATCTGATGGTACGGATGGTTCTCATTTTAGAGACAGGGTTGTTTGTGGTCGCGGTAAGGATCCTATGGTGGTGGTCGTAATATCGCTCGTGGAGTTGCTGGAAGAGCTCGTGGTTGTGGGGATGACGGTGGCTATCGGATTAGGATAAAATGGATTTGGTAGTGATAGTGATTACAGTTAGTGGAACTCACTTGGACTGACTTCCATTTGACTTGCCAAGTGCCTGAATTATTGTTCTCTTGCAGCTTCTTAGGTACCATTTTGGTTTGTCCTGTGCGCTCACATGATTCTGTACTGAGGATCCATTCAAAAACCCAAACTGCTTCCATTGCTCTTAACTCCTGGAAGGTCCCTGCAACCCTGCCTTGGCTGATGGTGGAGTTCACAGGGCTTGAGAGCTCAGCAAATGTGACCTGCAGCTTTCAAGCAGATTTCAAAACACTGTTTTCTACTTCAGCAGTTCCTAGTTCTCTCAGTAAACAAGGAGTAGAGGCTAAGGTGGAATGAACGCGGGCATTGGAGCTGGCATCCACAAACAGTGTACACATTTCCTCTTCAGATTAGCCCCCAGGGTGAATCGCTGACCAGTCTTAATGTCTTGTGGTTTCTACAGCATGCTTTATGCCCAAAACCCAGACAGTGTAAACTGTAGGAGCTGCAGACACTCACTCCTCATGGTGCACGTCTCTCTGTACTGTTCATCGTGAACATAGTGTTCTTCACGTGTGATGGCCTCGATGTCATCCCACAACATCTCTGGCCATCAGTTTGTGTTCAATTGTATCAAATATATTCTTGAGATCGATTTAGGTAGTCTCTAAATAAATTCAGGCTAGATACACTCAAAGTTGGACTTTAGGCTTTCCTGGACTTATCTTAATTTTTCTTCCGCTTCACCTGGCACTTGCATTTGAGCAATTGATGTTCTGTTCTGTTCCACAGTAAGTTTATGGCCTTGTTCTGACTGATGATATTGAGCTGAGCCAATGTTTCCTTCGCAGATATAGTCTGTCTGATTCCTGTATATTCTAACTGGTGAGGTCTGTGTATACAGCTACCACTTATGTTGTTGAATAAAAGATATCTCCAATGAAAAGGGCAATTAACCCCATGAAATTCTATCATACGGTCTCCTAATCTCCTGTTGTTATTTCTATCATAAAGACGTGTTCCTAAATAGATATTATACTAAATATATATCATAAGAGACACTGAAATTTGCTTTTGAACATAGAATAGTGAAAGGAAAATATTATGTTGTAAAAGAGCTAACAGGAGATTTCAAAGGATGGGTTGAGAAGGCATAGAATTATGATAAAATCTCCAAAAAGCTGGAATCAGAAAATCAAAAGGGAAGAAACTTTCGGAAGAAACAGAAGAAACTCAGAAAAAAAATTCAAATCTTGAGTTGTAATTTTGAAGGATTCTATGAAAAAACATTAAAAGTTACAGGGAGCATTAAAAAAGCAGAGAAGAAAAGTGCTTGATTAGAATTCTACCATCTCGAGAATTAGCCTGTCATCGAGAACAGACAGGGTTGAAAACAAGGAAATTCAAGCTGCATTGAAGAAATGTTCAAAAAATAAGACTGGGGGATGAGATTCCCATTGAGATGTTTCAACAGAGGCCCTGCTGAAAGCACTTAATCTTCTATGCCAAGAAATTTGAAAGGCAGCTGCTTGGTCATCTGACTAGAAGAGACCCATACGTGTGCATTCTAAAGAAAAGCGATTAAAGAGACTGTGGGAATTAGTGAACACTATCATTAGCATCACACACAAGAAAAATTTGCTGGAGACAAGTCAAAAGTGGTTGTAACAGGAAACTGCCAGGAATTAGATTCAGTAAACAGGGAAGGAGGGATGGTTATTGCTGATATAAGATGGTTCTTGGCCCAAAGTGGAGACTATCAGGAAGGTCTGATCTGTGTTTTCTTAGCTAGGAAATGACATTTCTGGAATATTTCATTTCGCTAATGCAGAACCCATACATAGGCCAAGCAGCAGTCATTAGAATGCAACCAAGGGGTATTCCACAGTTTAAAATCAGGAAAAATAGCTAAGTCCTGGTGGCGCAGAGGTTGTGTGTGGTACTGTGGCCCACAGGGTTGATGGTTCAAATCCAACAGCAACTACCCAGGAGCAAGGCTGGGTTCCTACTCCCACCAGGGCACTGATGCAGAAAAAAAAAAAACCAGGAAAAGTTTGTATCAGGGTTGTAATTCTATGACCATTTAATCTGTATCCTGAGCAAATAATCCAGCAGGCTGGATTTTACAAAGGTAAATTTAAAATTTCTGCTACTAAATTATTTATTCAATAGATCACAATGTGAAGCTAGTTTCTTGACATATCCTTCATTTAAGTGTATGAGAGGGTACCTCCAAAGGAAAAAAGCTTTACTGGTCATAGTACGAATTCCCCCCACCCCAGGCGAGTATCAAGCAACTTGCTCTGAGTTAGTGCACCCAGTGGAGTCACCGAGAAGGTTCTCTCTGGTCACAGTGAATTTTTTTCATAATTAAAAGCAGTTTCACTTGAATTTTGCTTTTTATGATGGCTGATTTAAGAGAACAGTGTGTGGCTGTGTAATTTTGTTTCCTGCTCTGGAAAAATGCCCAAAAAACGGCTGTGATGTTGAGCACAGCTTGCAAAGAGAGCGCTATGGAAAAAACTCAAGTGTGTGCGTGGTTTTCTCATTCAAAAAAGGTGAAATATCGATTGATAACAAACTTTGTTCTGGACATACCAAAAGGCCGAAAATGTGGACAAAATGTGTGCACTTGTGCTTGAAGACTCATCATTGAAAAGATGGGGGAGTTTTCTGGGCTGTGCAAGTTATCCTGAAGCTCCTTTCAACAGCAGAGTTTGGAATAAGAAAGGCCACTCACGGTGCTGTGTGTTCTGGCTGACCAGGAAAGAGAGCTTTGAGCGGAAACGTGCCGTTTTTTGAAAGAACAGCTCTTAAGCGACCCAGACTTTTTCCCCAAGGTCATTACTAGTGACAAGACCTGGTGCTATTCTTACACTAAAGGACCGCAATTTGACACCTTAGAAGAAGTGAAGACAAAACAAGTGAGGAGCTGTCAGCCATCCAAAAAGACGGTTTTGAAAAATGTTTCCAAGAATGGAATTGCAGATTTGACAAATGGATTAAGTGTAATGGTGAGTACTTTGAAGGTGATAAAGTTGTTTTGTTAAAAAAACTTAATTTAGTTTTGAAAATAAAAATTCTGAGTCTTTTTTTTGGGGGGGGGGGTGGTACCCCCTCATACACACCTTTAAAAATGGTGTTTGTATCTTTCTATTTTTTCCCTGAAGAATTCTTTGTTTGGATCTATACCTCTCAAACAGCACCTTTGACATTCTTGAGGGATACAAATTGTGTTCCTTTTTCCATGTTCTTTGAGTTTTAGGAAGAGAATGAGGTTTGAAAGGGCAAAAGCAAAGCTGGAACTGGCAGGGTCAGCTTTTCCAATGAAATGTCCTCTGGATGGGTTTTGCTTGGATGGGTTTTGCTGCTCCCAAAGAAGGGTGCTTTGTAGTGGTGAGGAAACAGTAATCCATTCGAACAGATTCCCACCTTTTTATCTGGAATACACCCGGGCATGTGTGAGCTGCAGCCCAAATCGCAAGGCTCTTACTTTTCTCGTCATGTGAAGAAGACACAGCATTAGGATCGGCTGACGACTCAAACGGCTTACAAAGCGTGGATGGCACGACATCGCTTGCTGAAACTCTCAAGGACTGCTCACATTTAATAACGAAAGTCAAAAACTACAGCCTTCCGGATAGATTATCCATCAGCATAAAGAAAAGGAAAAAATCCTCAACAAGTAGCCAAAACATAGAAGTCGTCAAGGATTTGATTTTACTTGAATCCACAGTCAACTCTCGGGGAAGTAAATCCATCACCGTCGAGTTGATTCCCACTCATAGCGGCCCTGGAGCACAGTGTAGAACCGCTCCCTGTGGATTTCCCAGGGCAATTTGTTGCAGAAACCAAAGCCTCATCTTTCTCCCACGAAGCAACTGCTGGTTTCAAACACACTACGTACGCCAACAGGGCTCAAGAAAAGTTAAAAAAATCAAAAGACAAATTGTACTGGGCATATTAGCTTCAAAACCTTTAAAGTGTTAACACACAGAGATGTCACTTTGGGGAATAATGTGGGTCTGACCCACGCTGTGTTATTTCAATTGCCTTAACAGGCTCTTGAAAGCAAGTGAATGAATACCTCAGAAGAATGGATATAGTTGGATTATGATGAATATTGATTCTAGCAGGAGCTGCCAGAAAAATGAACACATGTGTCTTAGAAGAACAAGTATCATGCTCCTTAAAGCAAGGATGGTAAGAGAAACTTCAAGTCATCTACTTTGGACAAGTGTCGGGAGAGCCAGTCTCTGGAGGAGGACATTATCCTGAGTAGAGGATCAGCGTACAGAGGAAGAGCCTCCCCGACATGGCAGTGCTCAAACACGACCGTGATCTTGAGGATGGTACAGTGTTTCCTTTTGTCGGACACGGGGTCGGGGTAAGTGAGAACTTACCCATAGGCACCCAACACAGCAAGCATGATCTCCATTTGATGAAAATTCTCTTTTTGCCTGCTTCTTGTCCCATTTGTCCATATTTTGCTGTCCCTGTTCATATGGCTCTCACCTTAATTGCTTGTCGTAGAACCCTTTCTAACTTCCTTCGAATAGTGCCCGTCCTCGGACCTCTGTAGCAACTTGACTTCTTCCATGGCACCAAATACATTGTCATAGATGGGTCTGTGCCCCGTGTGTTCTTGAGATGGTCATCTCACTGCAAATGCAGCTCTGGTCATCTTAATCCCCCCTGTGTGTTCTATTTCCACCTCAGAAAACATGAGGTGCCTGATTGAGTGAATAATTGTTTGTGTCAGTTGAACCAGAGGACCATCTGAAGGAGCAGAGACTATAAACCAGGATTATGAACCACACCTTTCCAGTCAGCTACGGTGTAGTAACGCTCAATTTCCTATTGGAGGATACACATGGGGGTTCCTCCCCTTTGTTTGTGAGAGCATTGCATAGCAAAGAGATTGTTCTGCATGTAAATTTATCAGCTTGAAACTTTATGTTTAACAGAAGGCAGGAGGAAAGGCAAAACTCTTTTTCCTATTCTGTTTAATTTAATAGTGTAAAATCATCCCAGCAAATACAAGGAGCCCCAGCATGTTCTTCTAGTAGACTTGTATGTTCATTTTCTGTAGCCAACTGTACAGATACACCTCTAGCATTTTATCTTCCAAACTCCAAAATTCAGTGCTGTGTATCTTCACATTCCAGCTTCGCTCTCCAGGAGCACACATCAAGACTTGTTAAATAATATTCTATTATCATCAAGTGATTTTTCTGCCACTTCAAGGGTATGTTAATGTGGCAGTTTATTTTAGGAAATAATTTTTATGTCTGTGTTGATATAATGCAATTTTTGTGTTTTTTCCCCTAATCCAATCACTGTTGAGCCTTTTGCAGAAGAATGAAAAAAAAGACAGGGAAGGAGAGTATCTGTGTTTTGTTTTACTTCTGAGTAGTAGGTTACAAATTGACCTCTATATCTTAAGGTTTTTTTGGTTTTGTTTTGTTCTTCTGGTTTTGGGGTAGATGGCCCAGGAGAGAGAGTTGGTTCTCTGCTCCCATAAACAGTTACAGACTCAGAAACTAATCCAGACAGTGCTATCCTATCTTAGAGGATCATTATGAGTCTGTCTGGACTCATCAGTAATAAGCTTGCTTTGGGCTTTTTTCTGTTTTTAAAAGCTGTAATTCAAGGACATATAGTATATGCTAAGATGTTGAGACATTGATTTGGGAGTAGGAAAAAACCTCAATCAAATAGTGTGTGTGTAGTTCAGCCTGCTTTAGTATTGAAAGGATGACAGATTCTAGAAAAGACCCAGCTCCTTTACTATCCCTCACTAGTATCCTCTTAGTGGGATGAAATACATGACCACAGCAACAAAGTTTTGACATTAGAAGGAATGAGAGACCAGAGCAGGTGATTATCGTGTTAGAATGTGCTAGAAGAAACATCAGCAGGAGCTGGTCAGTTTGCTCAGGCAGAGCATTTGGAAGGCAGTGTTTGTTCCGGACAGTAGTGGAACTCGCACTCCTTTGCGCCAGCTCTTATGATCCCAAGGGAGTGGAGAGGGGGCATTTTTCTTTGGCCTCATCTCAAGCACTTGAGGGTTCTTGCAGCAGGATTACCAACCAGGGCGGTGGTGAGCACATGCTCCCAGCTCCGCGCCTTTCGAGCTGTGCAGTCCTACACAATCGACTTCACCTCTCTGTGATCAAGTTTCTCTGTCCTAAAATTGATTTTATAATGATACTTACCTCATGAGATTACTGTAGGATTAAGTAAGTTATTGCACTCTGTGGCACCGGGTTCAGGGCTGGCACAGAGTAAATACTCCTGAAATTTTAATTGTGCTATTAATAAAAACCTAAATATAATCAATAGCGTATATTATATAGCCATATTGTCATTGCTATTAATTTGCTTCTAATCTCAGATATGTCATTGCTCAACCAAATGCCAACTCTTCCATTAAGCTCTCCCTCTTCGCCCATTGGAATTAATTACCCTTCTGTATTCTTATTTACTTTTACCCTGTATGTTTATTAAGACTCGTGATACATGATGGGTTTTATTATGTATGTCCTGGAAACTGGGGACCATTTCTTATCCACCCTTTTAATCAAGAGTAAGCATAGTAATTATTTTAAATTAAGCAGTATTGTCGTAGGGGAGAGGATAAAAGAGTTAGACTTGGATGTGCGTTGTAATTTGTGTTTGTTCCAAGAATGGGGTGGAAGTGTTGGAGTTGGGGGAGGGGGAGGGTTGGAAAACCACCCTTTCTTGTAACTCACAATAGCGGCGCTGGAAATGCTACCTTGACTCATAGCATTTGGATGTTAGCTTAAAGTTCTTCTTTCACATGACGCAATCTCTGTCTTAGGTCTAAGCTTTGTTATCCAATTCAGAAAGAAGTTTCCCCAGATGGAAAGCCTTGAATTATTTATGCAGTGTTTATCTCCGAGTTTACTTGCCATCACAACCAATTAAGGCTATTTGGTTTCATTAAAAATAGCATTTTCTCATTTGGGAAAACATTGATCTGAGGGAAATTTAAATTTACCCACTTGGAGGCTACAAAGCTGGTGTCATGTTAACTGTACCGCCCTTAGCCAAGAAGCAGAAAGGAAAACCAACATGCTTTTCAACTCCCAGGACTTTTTTTCCTCTTGCATTCCTCACTGGTCGTGCACTGTGTCGCGTTCAGCCTTGCTCTGACCGTCTTTCAGATGTGAATCCCTGCAGAGCTGCACACATGCAGGACAGTCACAGGGAGACTGCATTTTTCCATGCGAAGCCCACGACCCTAAGAAGTGGTGACCATAGTTAATCCTTGCAGGGAACCCGTGGCTGGTGCAAGGGGTTCACGCTTTTAGCTGGTAAGCAGAAGTGCCTGATAATCTGTTCCCCCCAAATCAGGTCTTGAGCCCTCTCTGGAGCACAGTTCTGCCCTGTCACACGTGTGACAGCTACTGGACCCATATGCGGAGTGGCAACAGTGGCCTAGCTCCTACCACCACTCGCCTTCCAGAGCCTTGAGTGGACTATATGAGCTTTTCTCTTTGCTGGTGGTCATTCTGAGCAGCCACCTGCTCCCAGGTGTGGGGGTAATCCCTGGCAAATGGTAGTTCTGGTTTACTATTCAAGCCTGACCTTCTTTTAAAGGGATTGTTCCTGAACTGAGTCCGAGTGACACTAAAGATTGAAAAGGGGAGAGATCTCTTCTGTCCCCCCCAGAAGAGGCTCCGTTCTCCGGATACATACTCTGCCTCTCCTTTTACCACAGGAGATGGCTGGATAACACAGAAGTGATCTCCACTGAAACTCGTGGAAGTCTCTGGTTACCTGGCCAGAGCATCTTTTCTCCACAATGAAGCTTTCACAGGTGGTGAATGGTAGGACAGAATCAGAGCAAGATTTAAATTACATGGTATTGGCCATTGACTATGCCAGTTTTCTTCTCCGAAGAATCATTATGCCCATTCTCCCTCTACTGTACCTTCTCCGCGCTTTGAAAGTACGTGTAAGGATGAACCCTGTAGGAGCACTGCATCTCTGTTTCTCTCCCTTCCCTGCGACTATCTGCTTTCCATTGACTTTGCCTTTCTTTAGGGAAGATAACAGTATGTAATCGAGGAATAATGGCTACTTTTCGTAGCACCCCCTGAGCCTGTGCCAGACCTCACTAATGGATCATAGAATCCTTTCCCCTGGGTCTGCTAGAATTTCCTGATCCTTCTCAGAGATCAGAGCCAAGTAGCCACTAGCAATTAGGTGGTATATGCATGCTAGATTAAACCTATTTGCTACCTTCGATTTAAATTAGTCTTTCTTCCCTACTTTCAACCTGGGGGGGCTTTCTGTCTCTTACCATTGCGTCCTAGTTGGCTGCAAGTCCTGTTTCCAGCATGTGCATACCACCCACAATCTGAACTAGTAACTTGACTGCTATGAAAATCTGAGTGTCATTGCATTGACACTGGCTATTGGAAGGAGATCCTGAAATGTGCTGGCAGGGAGGTCCCCAAAAGAGTGAGTGGGTGAAATATGTAGAACGGTGTTCAAATTCATTTTAGAAGTCCTGACTTACTGGTCTGACAGAGCGGGGGTACTGTGGACCTTCTAACTTTGAACTGAAGCCACTCCTCGCCCCCCTTCGCCCCCCAGACCACCTTTCAGCCAGACCTTAGACTGACCTGCAAAGTAAAAAACAGCACCTGGGAGCAAAGCTAATATCCCCACCCCAAAACAAAGAGAAGGAAGGGAGGGAGGAACAGGGGACAGAGATGATTGGCAACAGGGAGCCCAGTAAGAAAAAGGGGAAGAGAACCGACAGTGTGGCTAGTTTGTGTATAAACGATTGATTGGGACTTGCGTTGTAAACTTTGGCCTCTAGCACAATAAAATGTCCACATTTTTTCCTTCATCTTTATGGGAAGGGACCGGCAGAGCTTGCTTCCATAGGGCCTTGCACGGCCCACCTTTCAGTCCACAGCTCAACACTTAACCTCTGGGCCACCAGGGTTTCTTCCCATTTTTTTTCTTTAAGCTGGATAGGTTTTATTTTTCATTAGTTGGGAAAATGTTTCATATCTACAATGGGCATTTAGAAAACTGTGCTAATAATAGCCATGATACTTTATCAGACACGTAACTGGGTGTAAGGGTGTGTTCCGAGCTAATTATAAGCATGCTGGTATTTAAGTCTCAGAAATGTGCCCCGTAGGTACTATTATCATGCCATATGATTGATGGCCAAGGCAAGTGGAGCTTAGAGAGATGAATGTGACTGTCTAAGGGCCAGAGCAACAAGTGGAACCCAGAATTAGAACCCCTATCTGCCGATGGAGACATTTCAGCTCAGATTTACAACATCATGTTTCTGCTCAAAATTACCCTGTCTGATGCAGCCCCATTTACTTCATTTTTTCTTTTTTGCATTTTGCAATATACTGTGTTGAAAAGAAGTCACCAAACTGCAGGGGTCATTTAAAAAAAATTTTTTTTTGGTTCAATGGCCGGGTTTATTGTTATATAAATAAAAAAATTCAAGTCACTATCACCAAGTCAACTCCAGTGCATAGTGACCCTGGTAGGACCCTTGGGGGTTCCTGAGACTGTCTCTAACTCTTCACAGGAGTGAAAACCTCGTCTTTCTCCCGAGGTGTGGATGGCGATTTCAAACTGCTGACCTTGAGATTGACATTCCAACATCTACCCCACTACAACACCAGGGCTCCTCTTACTTAATTCCTAAGTGCTTTGTCTGCATTTCCCGACTTGCGTGAAGTTCACGTTTTGAATAGAATTTTTGTACTCCATCCCTCTATGGCATGTAGTCTGCATTTCACCCTCTCATTTAATGCTGGACCTCACAGCTGAGTCCTCAGAGGCGGTATTGGGATGGTAACCAGACCTAGATAGGAATCATTCTTTCCAGCTCGGAGACTTTTGAGTACATAAAGTTTTATGCTCTTTATTTTCCTTATCACCCCCTTCTGTTGGACTCTTTAAAACAGGTTTCAGGTTTAGATTTATGCAAATGCAAAAACCGCCAGCCTGAGTTATTTAGCTCCCGTCCGTGGTTGGAACAGTGGGATGCCGAGCTAATTTCAGTCATATTTTTTTATGTGTGCGTTAGTAGCTTGACACTTCATTAATTACTGTATTTCATATTGGGAAGCACAACTTGTTTTTTCTTTCCTTAGAAGTCTGCTGCAAGTAAGACAATTACCTCTGCAAGCCACCTCCGAGTGTTTCATATTTAATATAGCATGTTAACATAATAATACTGTCTTATAGGGAAATGAGGACGAATTGTCTCCCAGTGATAAAAAGCCTACTTTAAAATAAAAAGGTGGGGAGGGGGCAGAGGGAACAAACAAGGAAACCATGAAAGCAGCGTTTTGCTAGGCTAGAAACCTGCGCACAACCCGAACTCAAAACAACGTGAGTGCGACCCCCACCACCCACCACCCCAAGGCCATGACAAAGGTGGTCTGCTTTCCACAGACAGGCAGCCTGTGCAGGCCGGGGTCAAGCAAGTTTCTTTGGCACACGCGCTGACTTCTTGCCCCAAGGTCACATTTCTAGTAATTGTCACGATACATCAAGCACTCCCCTAATGCTTCAGTGTGTTTAATAGACAGCAGTGTGTTGGAAGCCTCACGCGTCTATGCACTGGGTAAACTACCTCCCAAAGCCCTCGTAACTCGCCTGCATGGCGATCCGTGCTCTGTGGCCGTGGCACATCTGCACCGTCTATAGGGCATTCTGGTCGGCAGGGTCAGGTGGCAGATTCCTCCCACTCGAGGTGGTTTGTGGCTTTGATGTGTAACAGAGGGAGGCTGACGCCTGCTTGTGCATTGGAAAGTGGCCACAGCTCATAATCACCCCGCCAAGTCAGGATGTAGGAAAAAACAGGGAAGTATCACCGGCCAGGATGGCTGTTTCTGTACGTCAGTTTGGTGGTGGTGTTGCAAGGCACTGTCAAGTTCATTTCTGCACAGCGGGAGATCCCCCGACAGAGCAGAACTGCCCCCATGCAGCCTGACGGCTTAGTGGGTTACAAATCGGGCTGCCAATCTCCTTGGGGAAAAGATGAGGCTTTCAGCTCCTGAAAAGATGTATGGTTTCAGAAACCAAAAGGGTCGGTGTTGTTCAGTATTACTAGGGTGTTATGTGTTATGGATTGGGCAGTGGTGTGTGTGTGTGTGTATGTGTGTCTTATGTACCACCTGTCTCTCCCAGTACCCGGCACACTGGAGACCCTCATGACACTTGTCAACTGAAGTTGCAGTGGATTACCAATTAGCCGTCTACTACCGCGGTTCAGGAAATGTTTTGAGTCTTGTATGCAATTACTTGCAGCCATCATGCAATGTACCTGCCTTGCATAATTGCTGCATCAGCACATTTGATTTGATTTGATTTGCAAAGGTGAGCATGTTCTTTTTCCCTTCCTGCTAGGAACAAAGCCGGAGACTACGTGTAATTCAAAAAAATTGGTCTAGTGAAAGGCACCTCACTTTCACCGAATTAAAGGCACAGAGAAGAGGAAGTTTGAGATAAGCTGGAACAAGTGGCCTACTGCCACTTCTCTTTCTCTGGCCTTTTCAAAAGGGATACAATGTACAACTACACATTATGTGAACTGAATGGGGATTTTTTTTAATGAAGAAGAAATGAATTTGACAATAAATTTGAAGTTGATAACCTTGAAACACAATGAGAAGGTGAAAATCCTTTAAAAAGTAATATACATTGCATATAAGCCAATCCAAATATCAGCAGAGGCGCCTAATTTTACCACAAAACTGCATTAAAAGTATACTGAAAAATGTGGCTTAAGTGTGAGTATATATAAGGACACAAGAGTATTTTTATAAGTCAAATAGAACCCAGACCGGGTTGGAGAAGGGAATGCCTTCCTCTTACTGCACTTGTTTTCTTTGAACTGACTTACTACTCACATTATTCGCGGTCCCTGTGAGATCTGTCATGTGAACAGCACATGGCTGGGGGCTCCAAGGCAGCACATCCATGCTGATTGCTTGCATAAAACCCCCATTTCTTAGTAAGTGATCGAGGTCGTTTGCCCTTTGGTGCACTGGGTAGGGAACGGTGCCATCAGCCCTGTCCATTTGGTCCTCGGTCATGGCACTGTTTCCATGTTGGCCCAGTCTGGAGTCATCCTCATCACTGCTAACCTGTTCCCTTCCTGCTCTCTCCTCTCTTTCACCACACACGTCTTCCCATAGCCAAGTGAGCGCCGTTCTGTTGTAGTTCCTAAAATTTGCACTGATCGGTTTTCAAAGGTGGATCACCAGGCCTTTCTTCGTAGGCTGGAAACTCACCACGTAATAAGGAGGGCGCTGCTGTATTTGAACTAACTGTGACACAGCCTGCCAAGTCTCTGCAACGTGCCGATCACACAGCATGACAAACTGCGGGGGGGGGGGGGGGGGGTTGAAAGTTCGGTTATCTAAAGTCTGTTTTCACTCGGAAGGTTGGGAGGGCACTGCCCATTGGGAGGAGAGCTTGCAGTGAATGGTGCCTGTTGTTTGGTGTTCTCAACTATGTCTTTGACTACTCACTTTATCAGCAATGTGCAGGCTTTTCTTATTCTGGAGTCCACCACAGTCATTGACTGGGACGAGAGGTCTAGATAAGTAGCCAAAGATGCTGAGAGTTAATTTATTCCTGAACTTGGAAGGGTTTGGAATATCATACCATGTTAATGAGAAGACTTCTGGAGAAACCAACATGCAGAGCATTTTATGAGTTCCCCAGCATGCAGCATGCCCAGTAGGTTAACATGAATTCAGAGACAGGAAGGGACAAATGACTGAGGTCGTCAGATACATGCCCAAGGCAATGGAAAGAGTTTGTGGCACAGTGGTGTTCGGAAGTCATCTTCCTGTGACTTTCTGTACAATTTCTCTACAAAGGTGTTTCTCCTGGGTCCTGGAGAACATCCATACATTCTGTTTAATCAGGGGAACAGTACAAATAATTAAACTGTAACTAAAGTGGCACTTGCGGGGTTTTGTTTGTTGTGCTTTGCTTTGAGCTGTCTTTGGATTGGACGTGTGGAGCGTGGTGGTGGATGTCTACAGGATCAGAGAAAGGATAGCATCTAAACAAAGACATTTTTTAACGGAGTATCACCGAATCAGTGTTCTGAATAAAAGACAATAGGGCCCAGAGACTCTTAACTTGTGTGCAGAATGATAGAAGTAGATGCGTGCACGGGGTTTTAGGGGCAAGCCAGATTGTTTGAAGGTAAGAAAATGGAAAGATCGGAAATGCCCCCTTGGGTTAATTATTGTTGTTTTGATTGGAGACAGCAGATTCCATTCCAGTTCAGTTTAAGGAAACGTGAGAAATTAGTAATTCACATACCTGTAAGTCCAGGTAAGTCCAGGCATTGATGTCTGGCCACAACTGTGTTCAACCTGCCCACAGCAGTCCCAACATCCAGCACCCTTTGTTCAAATCCAATGATAAAGAGAATGCCTCTGAGTTTTACTAGAACCTTCCATGGATCCCATTTCCACCCCTGGAGCATACAGTTCTATAGAAAACCTCTCCTTTAAGAGCAGAGGAAGAAAATCAGGCCGTGGTAATGAGAAGGCTGAATCACATTGACAGGCTCCCTCTCTCTTACACACAAAGCTAGTCAAGGGCAGAAGGGAGGTCCACATCTGGGTCTCCTGACTCACCAGCCATTCATTCCATCAGGACCATTAATCCAACAAATAGGTATCGTGGATTATCCCAGCTACAAGTGTCTCACTGTCAGAGTGATTTCAGTTGGGTTTGGAGAAGCACCACGGTCCTAGTTTCCAAAGCAGGCTGCCATGGGAATCACTTGGCACGGACACCCTGGACCTACTGGATCAGAAGGCCTGGCACTGGAGTCCAGCACAGCCGCTCTTCCTGCAAACCTCCCTGGAATGCTGCTGTGCAGCCAACTTAGGGATCTTCGCAGGTGCCCTGGAGGGCTGTGTGCATAAGCAGTGCCATTTATGCGTTGCTTTCAACACACCCACCAACCAAGCCGGAGTTGCTTACCACAAGGTACCTGGAGCACCCGGTTGGAAATTATCTAAGCTCTTCACATTTGGGGGCCTAGATGCCCATATTTTCTGTATGCTGCACAGGTGAATTCTGATTCATGATCGATAACATTCCTCTCCAGAGTGGAAGACACAAAAACTGAACAGCTGGTCTCTGGGAAAGATGTTTGTAAGAGTACAGTTCTTGCGCTTTATCTACGGAAAGGAAGGTTTGTTAAGATTTGACTGTCGTCCTCTGATGCGCTGTGCTGCTTTATCTGACAGATGTCCAGAAGGATGAGTGAGAGTACCACCGTTTTTGAGGGTTCAGTTATAGGATAGGTCGGATTGTCTAAAGAAACAAATCCAGTGACGTGTTTGAAAGGAATAATTACACATCAAGAAGGCATCTCCGCCCAGTCTAACTCAAGTCCTTAACTCCAATGCTAGCCCACAAGTCCTTCCTCAGACTCTCTTGCTATAGGCCAGTGATGCAGAAAAGTGGAGCAGGAAGATCAGAGGCAGGTGGGTGTGCAGACTCACTGGGATCTAAGGGCAAAAGACACAGGGCAGCCCTCATGGTTAGGTGGCCCACATGGGGCCACCCCTGGAGGCAGGCAATGTTCTAGGAGGCAGGAAAGTGGAGGGGCCCAGAGAGAGTAGTTTTGGTTTCCCCCAGCCTCGTCAGAAGGCTAGGAGTGTCTAGTTGGCATAATATCTTCCCTACCATAGTTCCTATTGCAATCAGTCACACTTTATGTGTTCCTATATAAGTGCATTGATAGTATGGTTTTAACCACCATCCTTGAAAGAGTCAAGTAGCTTAACCAACATGCTATTTTATCAGCCCACTTAGGGAGTTCAGGAAACCCGTGAGGCCTTAGTAATATTGAACGTGGAACCCACCATGAGGATGCTCTGTTACCAATACACTTGGTCCTCGATGTTTCTTTGACTTGGAATAGATTACCTAAAAGTGATAAGTAAAAATAAGGGAAGATTGCAAAACAAAACAAAAACTACTCACTGCTACCGAATCAATTTTGAGCCCCATTGACCCTCCGGGGCACAGTGGAGCTGCCCTCGTGAGTGGGCAAGACTCTACAGGATGGGTGGTTTCATCAGTCTGCCAGCCTGGCAGTTTGCAAGCCAATGCGCCACCAGGGAGCTAACTAAGGGAAGACTAGCACGATAGTTGAATGTGTTCGTTTTGCTTTTACTTCATCCATTTTAATGTATTTCTCCTTTTGCATGTGTGGAGAATGGACATCGAGCACGAGTTCGATCACGTTTCTCAGCCAAGGGAAACGTGGTGGAGGTGACTCCAGCTCTTGGCCACACCCTGTGTGGCAAAGCAAAACTGTTGCACCACGTGCTTTTTGTGCTTTGTTTTGTTTCTGTTGTCGTTGGGCCCTTTTTATTTGTTATTTTCCCTGTTGCCCTTAGAGAACAGATTTCCAGACCTTTCTTTTGTGGAGCTACCAACCGGGCTCAAACCAGCCATATTTTAAGTCCATAGCTGAGAGCTAACCAAACGTGCCTTCTGGGGACCGTGGTACAGAAATTCAAGAACACGAAACTCAGTTCTGACTCATGGTGACCCGATGTGCAACGAGACCCTGCCTGGTCCTGCCTGCCATCCTCAAAAGCATCCTTACATAATTTAGAAGCAACATAAAGAGTGGGGATGCATGCACCTTCAAAGACATAAACCTTCTCAAGAACCGGATCCAAAAATAGAGAGGCCACTGTTCTGTGAAAAACAGAGAGGCCGAGGCTGAGCCCCGGTGACGTGGGGGTTGAGTGCAGGACTGGGGCCCATTGGCTTGACGGTTCAAATTCAGCAGCAGTAAGGCTAGGCCTCCCACTCCCACCAGAGGGCAGTGGTGCCCGCCCCCCCAAAAAGACAAAAAGGCCAACACATACATACATACAAACAAAGCAAACAAAAAGAGGCCTAGCTAGCCCTTGTCCCCACAGTCTGGCACATCTGGCTAGCTTTCAGCTCCTTGCTCTGTGACTGAGAGGCTAAGAGTAGGAAAAGCATAAGGCAGCACCCACCTGGTGTTTGATTTAGACCATCAGCAAAGTGGCTCCTTTGCATTTACATGCAAATAAATTGCCTGAGCTCTGTCTGTCAGAAGCATTTGCATTTTGCTTTCTTGCTATCAAGATAGCCAGAGTATCTTGGAAGCTCCGCTGCCCCCCCCCCCCCCCCCCCCCCCAGCATTAATTTTAAACTATTCTTTAGATGACAGAGACTCTTGAATCCATTTGTGTTTCCAGTTTCCAGACGGGTTGACAAAAGGATGCATTGGTTAATGTGCATTCTCTGGTGTTGAATTTGCCCTCCCCCGCCCCACCACCACAAGGAAACCTCAGACTCTTGACAGATATATGAGTGTCATTTTTCATGGTTTAATATAGACTGTATTCATATTTATAAATGTAATTGCTCTCCAAAGGAAATCAGTAATTTGTAAGCGATTATCTATATTTTGAACTTCACTGCGTCACTTTAATATATTAGAATCTTCTCTAGCTGATACTTAATATTCAGAAAGCAGGAATTTGTTTGCTTTAGGAAAGATAAGCTTGACATCTGGTTCACACCTGTGGTGTTGAGGATCAGGAGTTTGCAGGAAGTTATATTCAGGGGCCTCACTATACCTTCAAGGAGTGGTCTCCAGGGTGAGCAGTCCTTCGGTGTAAACTAACTCTCCCCTCCCCTCACATACCCTTCTTTCCCATCGGATTGGTAAAAGACCCAGAGGGTTCTAACCTCTGAGGCAGGGATCCTCAAACTTCCATCTGTGGGCCACATGCGGCCCACCAATGACATTTACTTTGCCCACCGAGTTGTTTTGCCACTACTGCTGTCCTGCTTAGCAGCAGATTCATCCCGGGCCTGCAGTAAATTTGTTCATAGTTTGTTTGTTTTTTTTAACTATAGTGCGGGCCTTCAGCGGTCTGAGGAACAGTGAAATGGGCTCCTGTCTAAAAACTTTGAGGACCCCTGTTCTCAGGAACCAGAGTGTTCCTTAGGTAGGGTTAGTGAAGCTTGGTCTGACGTTGTCAGGAGAGGCCGGCCCCTAAAGAAGGGCATCATGTTTGGTAAGGAGAGGGGCAGCAAAAAAGAGGAAGAAACTCAAGGAGACGAATTGACACAGAAGCTAAGCACCAATTGTGAGGATTGTACCGGACAGGGCAGTGTTTTGTTCTTTTATGCATAGAGTCGCTATGGATCGGAACCAACTGGATCGCACCTGAGAACAGAGCTCAAGCCTAAGAGTCTGGCTAAGCCCTGGGTCACCAACCCCAAGGTTGACCGTTGGCACATTCCTCAGAAGAGAGGTCTGGTGATG
Source organism: Nesogale talazaci (assembly GCA_004026705.1). Taxonomy (NCBI): domain Eukaryota; kingdom Metazoa; phylum Chordata; class Mammalia; order Afrosoricida; family Tenrecidae; genus Nesogale; species Nesogale talazaci. The sequence goes on from PVJH01010940.1 coordinate 55,034, forward strand.
GGCTTCCAGGAAACCCTGCAGAGCCCAGTGCCACACCAGGGGTTGGTTGGCAGGAATCCAAATTGGCAACTCTTTTTTTAAGCTCAACAAGTGGTTAGCTTCTTATCCCAGCTATTGATCCGGTGCTGGATTTGTAAAACATTCTGTTGAAGTATAACATACATATAGTAAAGTATTGCCATATTAAGCATGCAATTTGATCGATGTTACGTAGATGCACATCCTTTTATCCAGATTAATCTGTAGAGTATTTCCATCACCTCTAAAGACTCTGCTCCTTCCCCCAGGTCTTCTGCCTGGTTTCATTCTGCCTGTTCATGACCAATCGTAATTTCTGCTGCGGTTTTTTTCTTCTTACTGTGTTAGGATACTATACTTTGAAAACTCACAACTGAAAAGCAAGCCCACTGCCCTCGAATAGATCCTGATTCCTAGTGAGTGAACTTTTAGTGCAATTTCCAAGACTATAAAGCTTTACAAGATCAGGAAGCTTCGCCTTTCTCCCATGGGATTGCTGGTGGGTGTGAACCACCCGCCCTGTATTTAGCAGCCCCACGGGTACACTGGCTTTTCTTTGGGATACTTACAGGACAGTTTAAAGCCATTTGAACTTTTTAAACCATTTGACAGTTTTGAACCATTAAAAAAGCCTGTTTGCCTTCAGAATCTTCCAGCAGGTCTTCAACAGTACTCAAGTTGTTCACATTTAGTGACCGACCATTTTGGAGTACAGAAGTCCCTGCCGCTGCGCATGTGTGAAAGCGAGGGTGGCAGCCCACACCCATTCAGAGGCATCCTGGAAGAAAGGCCTGGTGAGCTCTTTCCGAAAGATCGCTGTCCGCTCAGTGCTCTCAAGCTTATCCGGGCTCGCAGAGACCCTGCAAGGCCACACGGAGCTATTCCTGAGGGACGTAGAAACCCTCCAATGAAGTTCTACCTGCATGCATGTGGGTCTGCCAGGCGCTGGATTCAGTTCGAGGGCAGTAGGTTTGGACGATTTTGGAGCCTTTATTTGCATTCATTGCATTCTGCTCTACGTGGGGTAGCTGTGAAACCCGCTCAACACCGCACAGGAGCACATTCTGGACGGTGGTCTAGTCCTCTCCTGAGGCTCCTGTCAGCGAGCGGTTTCTGTTCACCTGCCTGGGTAGCCCGTTTGGAGTGGCTTGTTGAGATATTAGTGTCTAGCCAGAGGATGTACACTGGTACACATGGGAACCGGAAACATAGGGAATCCAGGACAGATGATCCCTTCAGGACCAGTGGTGAGAGGGACAATACCAGGAGGTTGGAGGGATGGTGAACGGTGGAATAGAAAGGGGGAACTGATTATAGGAATCTACATATAACCTCCTCCCTCAGGTACAGACAACAGGGAAGTGGGTAAAGGGAGACATCAGACACAGTACACTAAAACAAAATAATGATAATTTATAAATTATCGAGGGTTCATAAGAGGGTTCATAAGAAATGAGGAGTTAATACCAAGGATTTAAGTAGAAAGAAAATGTTTTGAGAAGGATGATGGCAACAAATCTACAAATGTGCTTGGCGTACCATGGATGGATGTATGGATTGTGATAAGAGTTGTATGAGCCCCAATAAAATGACTTTAAAAAAAGGTATTAGTGTCTAGACACACTCATATAGGCCTAGCTGATCTGACTCTGGTTGGTTTGAAGGTCCCTAATCGTGGGTGGGGTCTCCCCAGAAAGAAAAGCAGGGCCGGTCTGTGGCTTTTCTGGGTGTCTCCTGAGACAGCCATCGCATCACCTAGCTGCAAGGGACGCTTGTGCAAGGAAGAAGAGGCAAGCGTCGCATCATGTCACCTGTGGCTCGGAAGCACATTTGAATTCTCCCAGGTGACACAGACATGAAAGCAAAAAGGAGAATCCCGATGAGAGTGTGTTTCCTTTTTAAATCCTTTTCTGAGCCTTCAGAGAACTGCATTCATTGATTTCAATACCCATTCATCCATCCACCCATCCATCCGCACCTCAGGCATGCACTGGAATATGGCAGGGACTACCCTGGATATGGGGAAAGAGCAGAGGTGCTTTCTGCGGAAAGCAGCGTACATGGTGCTAATAGGGTTGTCCAGGTGGTATGGTAGGAGATTGTATCTCCTGGGTACCTGGGTGGGTGTCGGGAGTGATCGCTCTTTGGTCTGGCATTACTTCACACAGCAAGTTCACACTGAATTTGAATTTCGACAGATGAGGAGGAGGCGTTTTCCAGGTGGAATTATTTCTTAAGCTCTTTTGCTTCTGGTTGTTCTGAATTGATACACTCACATCATAAATTGCTGTTGTGGTTAATATTGTAATTAAGGCCCAATTATATTTCAAGTATTAGTGGAATTGAGTCCACATTTTTACTGCATTGCAAAATTTAAGGCAGTAATTAATACAAGGCTGTTATTAGAGCATTATGCTCATTTTAAAGATGACACCGTGCTTACAATTTTACATTTTAGATTAGAATTGCAAAGTGGGTTTAAGAGAGAAAGAAAGGGAGGAGGTGAGGGTGCAGGCGAGGTACAGCTCAGGGGACCCGCCAGGCACCAAGCTGGGATTATAAAAGCAGATACCGATACGTTATCCTGGATTGTGGCCTCTAACATAAAACAGTGGTTCTCAAACCTTACTAATGCAGCAACCCTTTCATACAGTTCCTCATGTTGTGGTAAGCCTCCACCCATAAAATTATTTTTGTTGCTATTTCATACCTGTAATTTTGCCACTGTTATGAATCGGGTGACCCCTGTGAAAGGGTCATTCAACCCCCACCGGGGTCCCGACCCACAGCTTGAGAACCACTGGCATAAAAGACTTTCATTGTAAGGGGGCACTAAGTAATGTTTTTTTCCTCAAAAGGGGGCGGTGGGCCAAATAAGTTTGAGGATCGATGCTCCAGAACTCCATCTCCTCCGCTTTGTTGCCCCTCACAAGTTCCTACCGAGGGATGGTTGGTTGGTGGCTGAGAGTGGAGCCTGAGTCTTCTACATGGGATTCCTGTTAGTGCTTAGGGAGTCAGCCGCCACCCAAAGCGATCCGACACACAACAGAAGGAAACACAGCCCAGACCTGGGCCGCCCTCGCCATCACTGTAAAGTCTGAGCCCATTGCTGTCTTCATAGGGTGGCACCATCTCTTTTTGAGGGTCCTCCTTTTCTCTGACCTCCTTTCCCAAGGATGCCCTTTCCCAGGGACTGTTCTGTCCTGGTAGGATATGCAGAGTACCTGAGATCAGGTCTTACCATTTTCTAACCGGCACCCGCGCTGTCCTTCTTCCAAGACAGAAGTGTTTGGTCTTCTGACAGCCCTGCGTGAAAGGAGAGAATTCAGCTGAAGCCCAGCCTTAGCCCTAAAGACTCCCTGATAGTCTTCCAGCTTTCAGTGTACACTGTTTTCCACTGCTCAAGAATTGGAGATGAAGTGCTTTTCTCTCCTGTCCGAAGGCTTCCTTGCTGGTAGCTCGACTGTCTTTCTCATGCTCCTGCATCAGGTAGTGAGTTTGCTGTTGGCCCCAACTGTTCACATGGTTGTGTTCCACTACTCAGGGCTCAGGAAAATGGAAATAGCAGCTTGGGGTTTTACAGCTAATAAAGAAAACTTTGGCAAACCCTATCCTGGATGGGGTCATGGCTCCCAGAGCCCCAGTGCTCGGTGGCCTGGAAGCCCAACAGAATGCTTTGTAAAAAAGAAGGGGGAAAGAGTCCATCTGCTGTGTGCTTAATGTTCCAAAGAGGTATTGCCCAGCAACTCCAGGTGGGCCCGAATGTGCTGTGGAAGGCTCAGAAAACCCAGAGTGCTCCACGTGGCATACCACCCTGAGCTCCCGGACCAGAATCAGACTCTGGGCTGTCCCCATGTAGCTCAGACAGACCGTCATGCGGCGAGTCTGCGGGGAGAAATGATTAGCCACCATGGTAAATATACTTGAGTTATAGGCACTTGGAAAAATAACCTTTAGGCCAAAACATGGGGCTCTGTTCAGATGGCATGCAATTCTCTGAATGAAAGCAGTACCCCTACCAGGCAGCTCATTGAAAACACCATAGTACAGATACCAGTGCATGTGTCCACGCTTGCAAATCCCCCCAGGGCCACCTTCCCACTGTACAGGAAGCTGTTTGTATGTATGACCACACATAGTTCATCACAGAAATGGTACGTCTGTGTTGCCTTCAGTCTGGCCAAGACCCCATTCCTCCACACTGTGAAATGGAAGGTTGCATCATTTGCCTTTTGGTACAGGAGTGAGCTTGACAGCAGAATGACATTTGGATGCTCCCTATAAATATGACAGCTCTTTTACTGCGAAGCCTGTTTTTGCTCTCACTCATTGTGTTGGTGTCCAGTTCTCATCTCAAATGCACTCTGCTGGCCCTGGCTTTGGGCTGCCCTCTGCAGGCATGCCTCCTCGCATCACCCGTGTGGGGACCGAAGGCAGTCAGAAATACAAACAGCATCCAGCAGAAGGCCAGAGCTTCAGCTGGTGGAGAGGCAAACCAAGCTCCAGCTCTTCCAGCCAGAAAACAGGGCCCCAGTGTCCAGACCAGGAGCTTTGACCCCAAGACTAGGGTGTGCTTCTGCATGATGGCGTCTGTCAAGCTTGTCTGCCTTTGTCCACGAGTACTCTATGTATCAGAGAGGCGGCACTGCACAGAGGGCACCACATGCTCTGGATGGGTGTGGTGACTCAGCAGTGAAGGGTCCTTTGGTTTCTGACTGGCTGTCCCCAGGTGTCCGGTGTGTTGGTGAGAAGCAAACTTAGCAGGCTGTCTGAGTCTCTAGAATCCTGAAGAAATTCCCTAACATCTAAACTTCCCTCTCTGAATCCTTAAAAGGAGGGATTAGAAGAGCACCTTCTCCATAGGGTTCTCATGGGGATAAGATTCACTGAGCTTCGTCCTGTGACTATTTTGATAGGTTGACCTCATAATATTATAGCTGATGATTCTTAGACACGGGATCACTCTAATCCCAACTTGTCAGAAGTGCATCCACCCACAAGAGCTAAAGCTTGGTACCTCTGGACTCTGGTACCACCACACCATCACATCCTCGTTGATGAAAGAAGCCAGAAAACTCAAGCTCTGAACTGTAGTCCAAGCCTCAGCGTGAAAGAGGAGAGGATTTATTTGGAAGCACCATAGGATCTCATATTTTAAACAAGCTGAATCTCATCAGGAGAATGCACGGCGTCTCTGCTGCTGCTGGAAGTCAGGAAAAGGGTTGTTCTTGTGGTTGGGGGGGAGCCGGGGTCTGCTCGTGACCAGCCACAGGAGGCATCCTGGATCAGAGGAGATACGTGTGTGCATCTTCCACACCGAGTTGGAGGTGATTTGCCTGGGTGCCCTTTGAAGTATTGATTGTGCACTCTTCACTAGGTACTCTAAGTGTTCCTAAGATCTGAAAGGAAATTGTGCAAACCAAGTATGCCATTCCATTTGCTTTTATGCCTTTCTATTGGTGGCTGCTTTCTTTTCATTTGCATAGCAAATATTTACTAAAGAAGTTCTTCTCATTGACCCCTCTGGCAGAGGTTCTGAGTGCACAGAGTAAAATTTGAAATCATTGCTTCATCACCACTCCAATGCTCGTCCCCGACTTTAAGTTCTAAGAGGTCATTACTGATCAGTGATTTTGTATATTACCCCCAATCCCTTTTCCTCTTAAAATTTAATTTCCCTTAAATGAGATGCTCATGTACCTAATATTCCATAACTTTTTAGCACAATAAGAGATGGGCAACTTCTGTGTCATATTAAACAGAATCACCATGATTTTTTGAAGACTGCATAGTATTCCATTGTGTGGATGTATCCTAATGACAATGAACTTGATGTCACTATTTTGCTATTATAAAAATTCTTCTTGAAGTCTCTAAGTTTCCTTTGTTACCTGCCAACACTGCTTGAATTACAAAAAAGACAGCCAACTTTTCACTCCTTTTCATAAGAAGGGTTTGTATGTTAAGATTTGAGCGCCTGTTCTTATAAACTGCTTGAATTACAAAAAAGACAGCCAACTTTTCACTCCTTTTCATAAGAAGGGTTTGTATGTTAAGATTTGAGCGCCTGTTTTTATGGGCATAACTCTACAATAGAAGCTGAATTTCAAGCTTGGAGATAAAATGAGCCAAACTTCAAGGGTAGACTTTTGGGTGCGTTCGTTGCTACTCTCTGCATCGTAGATAGAAGACATTGAAAAGAATCCAGTGTTTGGGCACAATCATGTTTAACGGCACTTTGCCTAAATGGCATTGAGCATTTACTCATCAGGATGGGAGGAGCCAATCAATAATGTGATTATTGGCTGATACTATCACTAATAGACTTGAATTAAACACCTGGTTTTTTAAAACGATGGCTTTGATGTTTTGTTGTTTTTGACTCCTCCCTTAAGCCCTGTCTTTATTCCAAATTCTTCGCAGTTCTCTGCTGAGCTTTATCTATCAGAGTCTCAAGATGCTCTCATTAATAGAGTTACTAACCCCTTTGCAAAACAGCAGGGTGTCCTCTGACTTGGACCCAAAGCCTGAAAAACATTCCTGGGTCTTCTTGTGATGCCAGGGTTACTAGTTTGACAATTGTTGGCTGTTGGAGAGTGGTAGTTTCTTTCTCCTCAGGACTCAGACCAATAGATAGATACAGGTCATGTATTAAGCGGGGTGTATACACGGTAGCACTAAAAATTCTTTCAAATTTGCTTTTAGGCTTGAATTTTTTGCCGCCTCTCTCTCACTGTCAAAAAAAAGTTGGTGGCAAAAGAAAATGAAACAAAAACAAAAAAAGAAACTGTAAGAAATGGGAAAATCAATTTTAAAAGAAAAAGTTGATTTAAAGTCATGCATTAAATGATATGAATTCAGTTCCACCGAGCCTGGTTGCCCAGCGATGCCCATTTTTCAAAGACATTTGAAAGGATAAGATGTAACCTGGTGCCATCCAGACAACTCCAGCTCATGACACCTGTTTCAGTGGAGGCCTGATGCAGCAGCCATGACCGTGCAGAGGCAGACTGCCAGGCCTCTCTGTCACGGCACTACCAGATGCATTTGAGCAGCCCACTTGGGAGCGAGCAGCCAATTGCAAGTATTTTCCTCACCAGGGATCTGTAGATTAACAGTGACAACAATCATGAAGAGGGGGATCCTGTTGGTATCACCCCATCCATCTGTGGCACTGTCATTTCCCGTCTGGTGTATAATTTTCACAAAGAGCCTTCTTGGGGTAATGAGTTGTTCATCGGACAGCTAACCTCAACATCAGCAGTTGAAAACCACCAGTCTTTGTGTTAAAGATGAAGTTCTCCACTCCCATAAAGACCTATAGCAATGGTTCTCAACCTTCCTTATGCTGAGGCCCTTTAATACAGTTCCTCATGTGGTGGGACCACCCCCCCCCCCAACCATAAAATTGTTTTCGTTGCTACTTCATAACTAATTTTGCTACTGTTATGAATTGTATGTAATATGAATATCTGACATGTGGGATGTATTTTCATTGTTACAAAGGAACATCATTTAAGCATCGTGACTAATCATAAAAAACATTATGTAATTTCGATATATACTTGAGTATAAGTCAACCAGAATAGCAGTCGAGCCCCCAAAACCACAGAACTACATAAAAAATGTGCTGAAGAACTCGACTTATACTCATGTATATGTGGTATATATTTTAAAATATTCATTTCTAATTACAAATAAATGAAATTTTACCTTGAAGCATGGGGTAGCATGGGTAACAGTCTTCATGCTGGGTGCTCGTATGTGAGTGTTTCTGCATGTGGACAGACCTGCCAGGAGACAGACTGGCAAGCAGTGTCTCAGTTCCTAAGACTTGCACAATATGTGTGAAAGGGGTCATTCAAGCCCCAAAGGAGTCACGACCCACAGGTTGAGGGTCAGGGACACACACAGGGCGTCCTGCCCTGTCCTATAGGGTTGGGATGCGTCTATCTACCCTGTGGCAGTGAATTTGGTTTGAGTACGCAATCTCAACATCAGCCTACAACGTTGTAGCCATCAGCCTGTTTCTTCATCATCATCATCCAAACTACCTGGACACCCTCATCTGTCTCTCCACCCGTAGAAACTGGTGCCCAGAAAGAGGAAGCCCTATGCCCATGGTCTTAGTACCAAATAAGCCAAAGCTTGCAAACTGACCCCCCCGCCCCCATTTCCTAGCTGTCTCTCTATAACACCACTCCCCACCCCACCACCCCGGAAGTTTCCCTTACTCAACAGATTCCAAACTCTAGAGCCTGCCCTGGGGAATCCACTGGGAGGAGAATATTTGGAAGATCTGATCCGAACGAGCACGGGTGACAGAGCTCAGTCTCCTCACTCTGCCTATGCTGCCTCATTGCAGACTCCCTGCTCACATTTGAGTATTGTGACTTTGATTCCCTGTTGGCTTTCAAACCAAAAGTGTGGTCTGGAACATTAGTCCTTCATGTTTACTAGGTGTGCACACACTGTAATGTTATTGCTAGGAGGGTGGGAAACAGCTGTCTAAGTAAACATACTTTCAGCAAAGCATCCATGCTAAAAATTAATCTGGTAGGTGAGATATAATTTCGTCATCATGCCTCTCACTTTTTCCCCTTCTGTCTTTTGTGAGTTTGAGTTGTGGGTTTCAGTGCACTCCGAGAGAGAGAGATGAAGAGTAAGAGCAAGAATGAAGGGAGATGGTGCCCTGTGTGGTGCTGATGCTGCACTCTGTGCGGGGGGCTGGGGCTTCATGTGGATGGAGCACTTGGCTGCGGAGCCCGCTGCTCTTGAGTTGTGTCTCCAAGGGATTTGAACTTCACCTACCAAATCTGCAGCAGTGGCTGTGGAGGAGGGTTCATTTTCTCCACCCCCATACTCCCCCACTAGCCCGCTCTCATTTTAAGGATCATGTGCAGGGGATGAGAGAGAGAGAAAGAGATAGAGGCCCCAGTTATGTAGTGGTTATGAGTTTAGACTGTGATATAAAAGCCTGGCGATTCGAAACCACTTAATTTCTCCTTGGGAGAAAAACAGGGCTTTCTACTCCTGTAAAAAGTTACAAAGCCCACATAGAGGAAGCACACCAGTCTGTATGACCAGTCCTTGTGTGCCCACCTTCCTGATATGATCACTGAAGACAAATGTGTGCATAAGTAAATGTGGTGAAGAAAGCTGATGGTGCCAGACTGTCAAAAATATATAGTGTCTGGTTTTAATGGCCTGAAGGTGAATAAGCGGCCATCTAGCTCAGAAGCAACAAAGCCCACATGGAAGAAGCACACCATCCTGGATGACCATGAGGTGTCGAAGGAATCAGGTATGAAACCTGAAAGAACTAAAAGTTTTATCATTATAAATGAGGAGGAGTACAGATTGGGGACTCAAAGCCTATCGGTAGGTAAATAGACATCCGCTCACAGAAGGGTCACGGGGAACAGAGGAGTCAGTCAAGTTACTGTGTAGCAAGAATGAAATATACAAATTTCCTCTAGTTCTTAAATGCTTCCTCCCTCCCACCCCCCACTATCATGATCCCAATTCTACCTTACAAATGTGGCTAGACCAGGGCGTGGACACTGGTAGAGATAGGAACCAGAAACATGGGGAATTCAGTACAGATGATCCCTTCAGACCAGTGGTGAGAGTGGTGATATCAGAGGAGTGGAGGAAAGGTGGTAGAAAGGGGGAACCAATGACAAGGATCTACATATGACCTCCTCCCTAGGGTATGTACAACAGGGAAGCGGGTGAGCAGAGACATTAGATATCAGACAAAATAGTAATAATTTATAAATTTTCATGGGAGAGTGTGGAACGGGGAGGGGGAGAAAAGCATGGGGAACTGATACCAAGGCCTTAAGTAGAAAGCAAATGTTTCAAGAATGATGATGGCAACAAATGTACAAATGTGCTTTGCATACAATAGATGTAATGATTGATTGTGATAAGAGTTGTATGAGCCCCCCATTAAATGATTTTTTAAAAAATGTTATGGTCATGAAAACTCAGAGGGACAGTTCTACCCTGTCCTATAAATGTCTCTATGAGTGGGTATCAACTTAATGGCAGTGAGTTTGATTTTTTGTTTTTTCTCCGTGTGCATGTGCTTTTGCTTTAGAGATAGTAAATATTTAAACAGTGGCATATAACAAACCACCCTTCTTGTCGCCAAACCAGTGGAAACCCCTAGTGCCCATGTGCCATTTCCCACAGCCTAAAGTCATCTCGGGAGCCCCGGGGGTTGTTACAAAGGTCATGCGCTCAAGCACTCGTGTAAAGATGCAGAGTCCGGGACATCTTGGTAAGCTGCTAGGAGTCGGGGTCAACACGAGAGCGGTGTGTATGGATTCGGGGTCAAGCTCTCTTGGAGTCTCTGGGTGGCCCCTGCGTGTGGTCTGCAACGGGGAGGTGGGAGGCTAGAGCCCACAGTGGCAGCCCTGAGGGATCTTATGCAGTGCTTGTGTGCACACGGAGAACTGTGTGGCAGAGGGGTGCACCCGGGTTTGAGTGGTGCCCGCGGTGCCTACTGTTTGTGTTGCAGCGCTCAGACTCTTCCTCCCACCCCCCCTTCCCCGGCAGCTGTGGTGTTTGCCCGTATGTGTCCAGTTCCTCGGGTTTTCTTTGTCTAAGTCAAATGTGATTGTCTATTGATTTTGCATTCTGGCTTTCTCCCTTGACAATGTGTCTTTGATATCTTTCTATCTTGATCAAAAAAATCTTCCTATATTCTTTTAACTGTTCCTATATCTATTATACATGCGAAGTTTTCTTTTCCTGATACTAAACGTGGGCCAACAAATGCCTGTGTGCATTTGTACATCCAGCACCTGTGGCAGAACCATTTCTGAACCAAGAACTTCTGTAAATAATAAAAGGGCAAATTGCCAGAAGAGAATCAGAGAAAGTTCTGTTATTGTCCGATGTTGTTCTTGGTTTCCATTGCATTTCACTCGGCTCATGGTGACTGCGGGGGGCCAAGATCAATGCCTGAGACCTATCGGAAGACTTCCATTCCAAGGCACCTCTGGGTGGGTAGGACCGCCAACCTTTAGGGTGGTAGTCAAGCCTTTAGCTATTGAGACCAGAAGGATCCACCCAGTGGGTGCAAAGTAAAATAAACTTACTGCCATTGAGTCTCGGACAACTCAGAGCAACCCCAGGACAGGGAAGACCTGCCCCCTGTGGGTTTCGGAGCCTCTCACGTTTTATGGAAGCAGAAAGCTCTGTCTTTGTCCCTTGGAGTGACTGGTGGTTTCGAACTGCTGACCTTGACGTTCGCAGTACAATGCATAATATTTATGCCACAAAGGCCGTCAACCATGGACCTTTTTTGTTTTTTTTTGGGAGGGGGCATCACTGCCCTCTGGTGGTGGGAGTAGGAGGCCCAGCCTTTGCTCCTGTGGAGCCGCTGCTGGAATTGAACCTCCACCCCAGTGGTCCACAGTCCCGTGCACAACCACTACACCACCAGGGCTCAGCTCTACCCTTTTTTTAAATGGCAGTTCGAGCCACTTCTAGAAAGCTGCCTCAGTGAGAGATGCCATGTTCAGAGGGGCTGGTATGGCCACATAGTGATGTGGCCATGATTCTGTACCCCTGTGGTTTGCAGAACCCTGGCAGACTCTGAGAGCCCCAGGTAGCCTGAAGTTAGGACTGAAAATGTGTGCAGAAGAGTTATCAGTACACGAGAAGTTGGCAGTGTAAGATCTCAGCGAATGGACCTTGGCACTACCCGGTGCTTGCAGGCCTCTGTACACCCCTCCCTGCCGTCAGCCTATCACCCCTTTGTCTTTTTGTTTTCCTCTCCTCTAAGGGCCAACAGCCCCAACCTGGTGACTGGTAGGCTTAATGACAGTGAGAGTATAAATGTTTCCTCTACCAAGAAATTAACTGCCATGAACTTGAATCACAGACACTGCTTGAGTGCCTGAGTGGTACCGCCAGTTTACTCCCGACTACAAACCTAAAGGTTGATGTTTGGAATCCATGCAGGGCCCTGCCAAAGAAGGGCCTGGCGATCTCTTATAAAAATGATCACCTGTAACACATGGGGTGGCCAGGATGAGGAATCACCACCACGGCCCTGCTTTGGGTGTTAGTTTCACAGTACCTGGGATCAGCGGCCAGTGTCACCTTCCCAGTGGGGGAGGTCACAGAGTAGGGAACTGGCAGAGACCAATCAAAGGGGACCCCCAACCAGAAGAAGTAAATGGCCTGAGAAGCAAAGACCTGTTTAAAAGAGCAAGTGTCCTAGAACCAGCCGGCCAACTCCAATCACCAGTGTTTCACTTGCATGGTTTTCCCGAGTGAGTGTGGGGTTGTTGGGCCAGGCCATGTGGTCCAAGAACGGCCCTGCATGAACCTTCTTCTTGTGGAGACCCAGATTTGACCACCGGGAGCTGCGTGCTGCTCAGACAACAGGCGGTTTTCCTAGAGAAGACAGGGGACCTTGCCTTGGCAAGGGAGCTGTTCTTGGCAACCCCTGGCTGGGAGAAGGGGAGCGGTTGCTACCAGGAGTCCGCTTGTGTTAATTTCATTAAAGCTCAATTGCAAATTCCCGGTGTGGGCATTGCCCCCCTAAGCCTATTATGTGATCAAAAATACAATCTCAGAATCGGGGAAAGAACTGTAATGGGAACTCTGGGCGAGTAAGTAACAAATAGACTATATTTCAGGTTTCTTCTACTTTGGAACGGGAGACATATTGCTGATTCCTAGTTGGTTTTGAATGATTTATAACCTTTTATTTGTGGTTGAGTGTTGCGGTCCATGTTGTCATGGAAATTCTATTGAATTTATAGGTCCATTTATCCAAAATGATTTTCCAGACTTCATTTCATGGTGAATCATGTGGCTGTTGCTCCCAAGTACAAAGCAATTTCTAAAAAGTTTCACATTACAAAGAGCACAAACACTGCCGTGGCTCTTTCCGTGGTTTTGAAATACGCATGAGTTCCAGATGCACCCAGGGACACCCCCTCCCCCTCCACGGTGTGCAAGGTGCTCTCAGTCCGCTGCCTTTCAGCATCAGCCTCACCAGTCAGCTCGCGATGCTGATCACCGGCAGAAAAAGAAAGCCAGTACCGCCAGCTAAAGAGCGGTGAAAGCCCTCTTGAAGTTACTGGCTGATGGCGTAGGAGCAAAAGGCCCTGGCCCTGCCTTTGAGTTCCATCTCTCCATCACAGAGGGCTTGTTATGACCCACCTACCCCTCAGTTCCATGGGGATGGGGTCAGCAAAGTACTTGTGCCGCAGTCGTGTACTCTGGGCCCAATTTGACTAAGAGTGTAGGGGTGGAGTCTGGCCTCTCAATCTGGAGATAGCCAATGAGACCATTGTGTGGACATGGCTGTCCTTGAGAATTCTGGGAAATCTTGTGATATTTCCCTGGTGAAGATGAGTGAACAGAGACTCAGTTCCTGGGAGACGCTCAAGTGACAAGGCAAGATGGCAGCATAGACCCCGCGTCCTAGGACCTGGAGGAACTGGAGGAGAAGGCACACAGGCTTACCTTGATGGAACCCACCTCTGAAACCAGAAGAGCCACAGAGAGACCCCTGCCAGGGCTGAGATGCTTCTACTGCCAATGGACACTGCTGATGGACCCTGAGCCCTGAAAATGAGCCATGGGGAGACCCCTGCCAGCACCGATGCTCCTACTGTCACTGGATACAGAAGACTGCACCCACTGGCCTGTGATTGTGCTGGTGCCATTGCACGTACTTCATGAGTCGGAAGAAGAATTTATAGACTGGTATCAGACATATGGGCTAATATCAGACTTATGACCTTGGACTGGACTGGATTGGGATGCTGTCTCCATGTTCCATTCCTCTTGTATATAAACTTCTCCCTTATATACATATGGGTGTTTTTGAATTTGTTTCTCTAGTCTACCTGGACTAACACAACTTTTAACATATGTATCCGTTACAGGGAAGGGGGTACAAGACTTCCCATCCTTCGAACCAATGCCACTTTCCATGGCATCCTTCATTGTAGGGGCAGCAAGGAGGCGCTCCCAGGTCTCCTACGATTGTTTATGTTGCCGCAGCAAGAGGAACGACTGTTCACACAATAGTCCAATCGCACAGTTTGTTTCGCAGGGTATTTGGTGGACGTTGGGACAACCAAGTGTTGCCATCCACTCCAAGGCAACGAGCAACAATGTCTCCTAAGGAAGTTAGCACACAATAAGCGTGCTTCTTGGTATTCTGCTTTAAAAGCACAGCTACTTTGATAAGTTCTCTTGATGACTGAAGCAAAACACAAAAATAAAAGAGGGGAAACACGAAGTGTGGACCTAAACACTTTTGGAATGGGCCACCAGATCAGGAATCAGAACATTGCTTCCACCACCCCCACCCGCACCCTCCGAAAGCCTCTGCTAGTAACTGGCCCCCAGAGGTGACCCCTGTAGAGATCACTTACTGCAAAGATGAGCTTTTCCAGCCGGTGCCCCTTCTGCAAGCGTAAGCACACAAAAGACCAACTTTTTGTACCTAGCTCTTTGGTTCAGCATTGCTCGTGCGATTTGTCTGAATTGCTAGGTCGTTGGAGTTCATTACGTTAGGTCTTCCGCTGAGTGACGATGTCACTCTTATTTACCTGGCTCACTATTCCTTTGCACTTTGAGCCTGTTAATATCAACCCTTTCTCTTGTCTTTAAGCTTTCTTCCCCCTTGACTAATTTTCTAGGACCTGTAGGCCTCCCATGTGTTGACCATGCTGGGAACTACTTGATTTATTTTATTTGATGGATATACTGATGCTTTAGCATTTTTTCTTATCTTCAGTTAGCTCTTTGGGATGCTCAGATTCTGAGTGGGCAGCCCCCATGGGCCCACACAGATGTTAGATAGGAGACTGGAGCTTCCTTTGCTCTTACCTAAGGACGAAAGGTGTTTGGCTCACAGCTAGGGAGGTGCTAAGCCTACCGTACTTGTGTTCAGACTTGTGCTGAACTCTCAAAATGAACTCATGAATCATGATAGTAAAACACTGAAAAGCTCTTGCTTATTTTATAAGCAAGAGTCTAAACCCCTTTTGCATACCAGGAGAAAAGTGCCAACAATATGTGACTCATTGGGGGTACCATTGAGGCAACAATTCTGAAAACCAACTAAGAGCGAAAGAGAAAGCGCTAACTTAGGGCAGAATAAATACGCTCCAGGCACAGAATTTTAAAAGGAATCCCAAAACCATTTGGGTACTGGATTGTACCTGAGTCATAAACCTTGTGTGCACTTTCGGTTTTTCTGCTCCAAAAATTTGGATCCCTGCTGGAAAGTAGTTGAAGATAATTCCATGTTGCAGGGTGAGTGGAAAAGGGAAATAATTAAGGATTAGTGTGCTCCGTGATTAATGATATTGTATAAAGCAAACGTTTCAGAATGTTTATTTAAAATGCTACCTTGCCTGCAAAGGTGCCAAATACCTGCTATTCTTTTGAGCCTCATTCTTCTAAAAATACCTTTCCCAGGCAGGGCCTGTGAACCTCACACTCAGGTTTCTTCGATGCCCCTTGTGACATGGCTCATTGGGATGTTGGCCAGCCTGGGAAATGGTTTCTTTGCACCATAATTTGCATATCCGTCTGGCATGAAAGAAAGTAATAAAGATGCATCCTAAAAGGTTTTTTTTTTTTTAATGAGGGCTGTTTCCTTTGTCCCCACTTAGCCAAAGCATTGTGCTTAGTGACTTTCTGTTACCACACCCCCACGAGGCTTGTCTTTCCCCTGCTTTAGAGAAGAACTTCGCTTGAGACGCTTCTCAACCTTGTGGGGTCAAACAACCCTTTCATAAGGGTCGCCTGGTGCATAAGAGTAGCAAAATTACAGTTATGAAGTTGCAACAAAAGTAATTTCATTGGGGGTCACCACCCCGTGAGGAGCTGTATTAAAGGGTCACGGCATTAGGAAGGTTGAGAACCACGGCCTCAAGTGTCTCCATGTCTTCCTGCTCACTTTGTGGGCCTGTGACTGGAAGCTCCCGGAGCGTGAAGAGCAGTGCAGGAGGTGCTCTCTTCTCCCCTGGGAATTCTATGAGGAAGATCGGGAAGGAAAAGGGTGAAAGAACTCAGGGTCACTGAGGTGCAGCGCAGTTTTTCATGTGAAACCCCCCAAACTTCTAAACTTCTTGCCATTCAATTCATTCTAACTCGTGGCCACCCTGTGTGTGTAGAGCAGAACCATGACCCATGCTTGAGCTATTTGGAGACCATTTGCCAGACCTTTCTTCCAA
>PVJH01010941.1:0-71262 GCA_004026705.1 Nesogale talazaci
ATAAATAAATAAATAAATAAATAAATAAATAAATAATAAACACACACACACATATATCCCAATACCCCATCTTTATTCATTAAATATGCTAGCATATTTATATATGTACATATCTATAGTTGTACCTTTACATGTAAATTTATGCCGCCTTGTTCTTTCCTCTATTTCATTTTACTTTCTACCTGCCCCATTTTCATGTTTACTCTTCACTTGGATCTTAGTATTTCCTCTTGAGTACTTCACAGTTGATTAACAACACCATATATTTTCCCTGTCTCTGTGCTTGCTGGCTTCCCACTCCCTTCCTCCATTTCCTCCTCTCCCATTCCCCCAGGAACTTCATCCCATTGGTTTCTCATCAAGATTCTTTATCCTGCCTAATACACACACACATACACACACAGCCTAGGAAGAGTCCCAGGCCTATCTACTGGCTTTTTATGACTTTCATATATTTTTTTGGGGGGGGGGCATCACTGGCCTCTTGTGGGAGGAGGAGGCCCAGCCTTGAGAGAGCTGGAGAGCTGCTGCTGGATTTGAACCTCCAACTCAGTCCTGTGCACAACCACTACACCACCGGGGCTCAGCCGACTTTCATATATTTTATGAATAGTGTATTGCTTTTGTCATTTCTTCATTGACTATAATGCTGCCTACTGGTTTTTTCATGTAGAACTTGAATTATAATAG
The DNA here is from genome assembly GCA_004026705.1 of Nesogale talazaci. Taxonomy (NCBI): domain Eukaryota; kingdom Metazoa; phylum Chordata; class Mammalia; order Afrosoricida; family Tenrecidae; genus Nesogale; species Nesogale talazaci. Next base: position 691 of record PVJH01010941.1, read on the forward strand.
GAATTTTCCTTCCATTCCAATATTTTTGAATTGGTGCTAAATGTTGTTGAATGTTTTGCTACATCCATTTTTATCATCACATGGTTCTAGTCATTGTTCCTGTCAATGTGGTGAATAGTATTGATGGTAAACTGACCAGATTTGAAGCGGGACATCACTGACCGGGTTTGTGGGGGGGGGGGGGGGGGCGGTTCTTGATTAAAATTTTGATCTATATGAAGCACAAAAATTTTCATAGAACACAAAAATAGTATTGTAATATATTTATTTTAATTCTAAAATGCCACAGGATGATGTTAAATTGTTGAAAAGCAGGTCACCTTAGTTGAACCATCCCTGTTTTCCTGGAATGAATCCCACGTGGTAATGATGAAATATTCACTTTATTTACCTTTTAAGTCTATTGGCTAATTGTGTTAGACAGAGTTCTCCAGTGGGAAAAAAGGATATTTAAGATTTTATATATATATATATATAATATACAGATATATGTATATATATATGGCATAAACAGCTAATTAGTCCACAGAGCAGTACAATGGACTGAGTTCAACTCACTTCCATGGGACAGTTAATATACTGACAGTCCTTCAACTCACAAGGGCTTTGGGTGCAAATCAAGGAAGCAGACAGCAGAGGCTTCTGTAGAGCAATCCAGGAAGTCTTTCCACAGGGAACAGACAATAAGGCAGGTCACCAACAGTCAGCCAAATGACAGGGTTCAATAGTCCCCAGTTCCAGTGATGTATACCCCAGCAGTGTGGCAAAGCAGGTCTCGAAGAAACCACAAACTATAGCAACTTGGCCCCATTTTAAGGCTTCCATAGGTTGTGTATCTTGCAGGTTGAGACAGGAAACCAGCTAAAGTAGCTGCACACTGGTCCAATCATCAGAAAGCAAGAGACAGAAGGTGATGTTTGCCAAGCCACTTATCTCTTTACCCTTCAATTAAGCTGCAGCCTTATCCCACATGTGTTTATTGGACAGGTTGGAACCATAAGCCTACCTATCACAACCCACCCCATGTCAACTTGGCACCTGTATGCAATCTTAGCCATATGTAATTGCCAGACATTAAAGAAATCACACTTATACTTAGCCTCAAACATATTATACTTATAAATGAAAACACTTAAACATATCATACTTATAAATGAGTCTAATTATATGCGATACATCACACATGAAGAAAGGAAAGATATCCAGTAAGCACATAGAAAGAAAATAAATTGACGATCACTTACCCTGTTTTTGAAATAGATCACACGGTCATAACTGATAGGTAGAACTACCTTCTTCTACTATTCATTCTGTATTACCCTTACTTTCAGCAAGCACCTCAGTTGGCAGTGATTCTTTTTGCATAGTGGGGTGACCCAAGCCTTCATTCCTGAGGAATATATGTCATTAGACATCCAGTCAGGATTGGTTTCTGTAACATACCATTCACTTTAATCACAGGACATGGTAGTACTAACAAATGGCCTATGGGATCTCCTGGATTTCAGACATCTCCTTCTTTACCTCAATTGTGTAGCACCTGTCTAATTTCTCCTTGGAAATCAGGATCAATCACTGCACTCAGTAGAGTGACAGCCTTCCTGACCTGTTGATCCAAAGGCACAAGAAGCCCAAAGTGGCCAGGTGGCATTCTCAGCTTCCAGAAGAATGGAATCCATGCTGTTTCCAGGAGGAAGAGCTCCTTACTTCAAGACAAGGCCCTTCAGGCCTGAACTGTATAGGGTTGCTGGGACAGGAAGCAAAAATGCTGCAAGTGGATCACTGGAGTAATAATGAGTGGTGTCACCCCAGCTTCTTTCTGCCCCTTGGTTCCTGGATCATGAATTCTGGCTATTGGAGACACAGCACCATATGGTGGCCACTAGTTTAGCACATATCCAATCCTCCTGATGATCATTGGCTCAGCCCCACAAGTTGTTGCCTCCTAGCTAGTGCCATAATTGTGTCTTTAGGAACCCCTTCCTTTTTTCTGTCAAGCCAGTTACTTCTGGATGATGAGGAACATGATACAACCAGTGGATTCCTTGGGCATGGACCCATTGCTGCACTTCATTTATTGTGAAGTTAGTTCCTTGATCTGAATCAATGCTATGTGTGATGCCATACCAGTGAATGAGTCATTCTATAAATCTGTGAATGGTAGTTTTGGCAGAACTGTGTGCAAGGAAGGCAAATCTATACCAGTCTATTCCAGTAAGAACAAAATGTTTCCCGATCCATGATGGAAGTGATCCTATGTAATCAACCTTCCACTAAGTTGCCAGTTGCCTGTCTGAGGAATGATCCTATATCTTGGATTAATGTTGGATTCTTCTGCTGGCAGATGGGGCACTTGGCAGTGGCCGTGGCCACATCATTCTTGGTGAGTGGAAGTTCAAGTTGTGCACCTATGCATTACCTCCATTCTTGTCATCATGTCCACTTTGTTCATATGCCCATTGGGTGATGAAAAGAGTGCCAGAGGAAGGAAAGGACTGGTCTCCACAGTGCACCTTATCTTATCCACCTTATTGCAGTGCTTTAATGTGGGGGTTGTCCACTTATGAGTGGCACTTTCATATCATGCAGAACCATCTGTAAACCAAGCATGACTTATCAGTTTTCAGTTAAATTATTATAAGGAACTCCCTAGGAAACCATCAGTGTAGACTGGGAGAAGGAAGGTACTGTGACATGAGTGGAGGCTGTGAGCATTTTTCATGTATCTTACCTAGATCTTCAGCTCCTGCTTTGACCCAATCTTGTGTATACCAGTTCCATTTACCAATGGATTGTTGCTCTGCATGACCAAATTCATGACTCTCTGTGTCAGGGTGAGTTGGTGGCCCATGGTGAGGCGTTCAATCTTCATCATAGCCCAGTAACAGGCCAGCATCTGTTTATCAAAAGGGAATAGTTGTTTGCGGACAATGGCCAGACTTTACTTCAAGATCCCTAAGGTCTGTGCTATGATTCACCGGTTGGACTCTGCTAAAGACTTCATGTTGCATCTCTACAACTGACACCATTAGTTCAGCTGTATCATATGGTCCCAGTGGTAAAGCAGGTTGCACAACAGCCTGAACCTGTGGTAGAGCCTTTTCTTGTTCTGGTCCCCACTCAAATTAGGAAACCTTTCATGTTACTTAATAAATAGGTCAATGTAGAATACAAAAGTGAGTGATATGTTACTCCAAAATCAGAAGAGGCACTCGAGGCATCATTGTGCCTCCTGTTTAGTTAGGGATGGGAGCAGAAGTAATAGCTTAATCTTCACTTTAGTAGAGTGTTTCGACATGCTCCACACCACTGGACCCTAGAAATTTTATAGAGGTGGAATCTTCATTGTGTTAATTTCCAAACCTCTTATATGCAGATATGTTTCATCAATTAATCTGGACTCCTTGATATATTCTCCTTATTAGGTTCAGTCTGCATAATGTCATCAATATAATGGACAAGTATACATTTTCCCTTCAGACTAAATTGTGGCACATGGTGGAATAATTTATGTACCCCTAGGAGAAAGTTGTGAAAGTGTATTACTACCCTTGCCAGCTTAAAACAAACTGATTCTGGTAGGTCTTTGAGGCTGGTACTAAGAATAAGGCATTGGCCAGATCAATATTTGTATACCAAGTACCAGGGGAAGGATTAATTTTTTTCAAGCAATGAAATCACATCTGGAATGACAGCTGCAGTTGGAGTCACCACCCAGTTGAGCTTATGATACTCCACTGTCATTTTATATTACCCATCTGTTTTCTTTACCGGGCAAATAGGTGGGGTAAACGGGGATGTTGTAGGAATCACCGACTCTGCATTCTTCAAGTCTTTGGTGATGGCCCTGATTTCTGCAATCCCTCCAGGAATGTGTTAGGGCTTTTGGTTAACTGTTTTTCTAAGAGGGTAAATGGGGATGATGTAGGAATCACCGACTCTGCATTCTTCAAGTCTTTGGTGATGGCCCTGATTTCTGCAATCTCTCCAGGAATGTGTTAGGGCTTTTGGTTAACTGTTTTTCTAAGAAATGGCAGTTCTAATGGTGTCCACTTGGCCTCTCTTACCATAATAGTGCTTATTCCATATTTCAGGTATACAATATGGGTGTTCTGCCAGTTACTATGTATATCTATAACAGTGATACATTCTGGAACTGGGGAAATAACCACAGGATGGGTTCAGAGATCCAGTGGGCCCATGGTGAAGTAACTGACCCGTGGGCCTTCAAAACACTTTGAGTCTCCTGGAATTAGAGTCAGTTCAGGGTCTGTGTTCAGTAATTCCCCCAAATGTTTCATTATCTCCCTTACCCCAACAAAGAGGTCCCTTTGAGGAAGGCTAGAAGAAAGACTAGCTGTATAAACCTTTAGTGACATATCAGGTCCTCCTTCAAAGGAACTCAGCTTTCCCCTCATTTAAGGAATTGTGGGTCTGTAAACTGGCTCAGGTCTGGGAATGGAGTGAGTGATCCTGACTGTGTATTCTGGTGTTTACCTGATCTATCCTTCTGCTTGTACAGATCATATAAATATTTAGTAGATTTCCCATATATTTTACTCCTAGGGACACCATAGCTAAGTAGCCAGTGCCATAAGTCCACAAGAGATAGGTCGTTTTGATTGCTACATACTGTTCAAGATAATAACCAGGTCCAGCCCATCAGTTGATTCAGTGCTGAAACTTGCCCTTGCCGTCTGAGGTCCAATCATCCCCTTTGTAGGCAAAGGTAAGAGTTCACTTAGGGAAGTTCTGACTGTTAATACTGATGTACATAAAATAGCAATCACAGGAGTCTTCAGAGAAACTGGGCCAACTTCACAAATATATTCCTAATGGTTCTGGTCAAAGATAGTACACACGCTTTTGGGGTCTATGGAAGTATCCTCATAAATCCATTACAACATACCAATTCCCTAAGCTTTTGGATGCCTTCTTCAGTGTACCATGGTAAGTGAAGTACCTTATGTTGGTCTAATCGAGGCCATCTGGCAGTTCCTGCTTCAGTGAATCAATGAAATAAGCAATTAAATCCTCTCCTACCTTTCTTCCTGAGACACTGATGGAAGAATCTGTGCTTAGGGGTTCAGTATCAAGAAACTTAGACTGGTCAAATGTTACATTCCTTACGCTAGTATCCCGGGATACAATTAACCTATGGGGTGGGGGTGGAGGTTGTTCTTGATTAATATATTTGTTCTATATGGAGCAACAAAAATTTTCAATGAAAGCAAAAATAGTATTGTAATATATTCATTTTAATTTTAAAATTCCGCAGGACATTGTTAAATTGTTAAAAAGCAGGATGTCTGGTCACTTTAGCTTATGCGTATTAGAAAACTCAAGCAGATCTTTGTATGCTCCCTTTTGAGTAATCATATCAACCTCACCTTAGGAGCTTTCAGAGCCTTAAATTTAGTTATAGTTCTATAGGAAATAATGGATGGTGGGGGTGTTTTCTGGGAGTTCTCAGCGAAATGTAAGCCTTCTCTCCCAGGCAATGCTACAGAGGCAGACCCACTTGGCATTTCAACTTATACATTTTGGGCAATGAGCTCAGGTGTGGGTTGTTTTACTGATAGAGGATTAATCCCCTCAGCTGGGAGGGGTAGAGCTATCAACTGGGGTAGCTCAATCATTTCTAGGTACACAATATAATCCTCTACTGAATCATCAGTGAAAATGCTCCCATCTCATGTTTTATGGTCCCAATTATTTCTTATTGATGACTTTATTTTAATATCTGACACTGTTCTAGACCTACAATTCAGCTGATGTGGTAATTCAGATACTCACATGATGTGACTCTGAATTCGGTTTTCAGCAATTCACCTGCATCACTAGGGGAGAAGAGACTCTCTTTTGTAGCACGTGCAGACAATTTTATGTCTGTTATTCAGCACTTGAGATGTGCTTCTAAGGTTCTGATGTTATCTCTTTCCTGATCATATTTTCTATTTTAAGAAGGACCACTCAATCAGTTTCCCTATATCTGTCATCCTGACAAAACTGCTGGGAAATATCAAGCACATGATCACCCAGAGCCTCTCCTCTAACCAGCACTTCATATGTTGTGATGCTACTGTGTATATTAACGATGCAACTTCACACCACAGATTAGAGAGGCAGACTTGTTCATGTCTTTACAGGTAGAGGCAGCATTATCAGTGCTGTTAAGCCTGATCAGGCTTGAGTTCCTATTAGAGAAGCCCACATTTATAAGCTTGCTTCTCTTGTGTGTGTATATATAGATATAGATATATATTTCAACTGATTTCCATGAGACTTAATATATTGGCAGTCCTTCAACTTATGAAGAGTGCAGTCAAGGAAGCAGACGACAGTCTTCTCTAGAGCAATCCAGGCAGTACGGCCACAGGTAGTTACTGCAGGGCAGAACAGGTCACCAATAGTCAGCCAGATTGCAAGGTCCAACCCTCCACAGTTCAAGTCATACACATGCCAGCAGTGTGGCAAAGAAAATCTCCAACTATATTGACATGGTATATGGGTTGGGTGCCCACATGTAGCGTGGGCTGAGGAAGTTAACTACCTAAGGTGGCCCCACCCTGTTCCAATAATCAGTGAGCAAGAGATGGAGAGGTGAGGTTCTCTAAGTCATTTATCTTGTGTCAGGCAGGACTCTCTTAGAGAAATAAAATCAGGACACTAGTAATTCTTCTTATATATTTATATAGAGAGAAAGGTATATAAGATAAGAAAGAAACAGTTAACTATCTATGAAACAGTACAGATTGCTCAGTGCAACTCACTTGTGTGAGACAGCTAGAAGACTGGCAGTCCTTCAAGTCTGGAGAGTCACGGAATAGTCCTCTGTAGAGCAATCCAGGCTGTCTGGTCCCAGGCAGCAAACAGCAGAGCAGGTCGCCAACAGTCAGCCAGGTGACAGAGTCCAACAGTCCCCTGCTCAAGAGATGTATATCCCAGGAGTGTGGCGAAGCAGGACTTGAAGGCAGTTCAACTCACAGCTCCACAGTCCACGAGTAGGTGTCCCATGGGTAGTGTTGCTTGGAAGTCAGGGCACAGGACGAACAAGGCAGCTGGCTGGTCCGAAGATCCGGAAGCAAGAGAGAGGGCGGGACTCGCCGAGCCCTTCCTATCTCTTTCCTTCAATTCATCCCGTGTGTTCATTGGCCATGCCATCACAACAGACCCACCAATCTTCTGTGGCCATGTTGGCATAACAAACCTATCCATCACAATCTTTTCGCACTTCAATTAAACTGCAACCTTATTAATCCCATAGTGTTTATTGGACAGGTTGGCACCATAAACCTACTTATTGCACCAATATTTTGCTGAGGATTTTTGCATCAATGTTCAGTAGAGATGTCATTTTGTAGTTTTAAATTCTTGGGGGATCCTTTCTTGCTTTAGGTAACAGTGTTTTACTAGGTTCACAGGAAGAGTTGGGAAGTTTGCTTCCTTTTCTCTGATCTGGAAAAATTTGTGTAGGATCAGTGTCAACTCTTCCATGAATGCTTGGTAGAATTCTCCCGTGAAGCCATCTGACCAGGGTTTTTTTAGTTGGATGACCTATGATAACCTTTTTTATTTCTTTTTCACTTTGGGTCTGTTGTCATTCTTGTTATCTCTCTGGGTTAATATCGGAATAGATCCCCCCCCCCCCAAGTATTTGTCTATGTATTTCAAATTGTGAAATTTATGAGTACAAATCTTCATAGTACTGCATAATTAGCCTTTTAATTTCATTAGGGTCCATTGCAATTTCTTTGGCTTCATCTTTTATCCTGGCTGTAGAAATTTGCTTTTTCTTTTCTCTTGTTAAGTTTGTGGGTTAACCAATTCTGTTGATCCTTTCAAGGACCAGCTTTTTTACTGTGGTGACTTTTTGGGTATTTTTCCTATTTTCCCACTTACTTATCGCAATTCAGATTTTTTGGTTATTTCTTTTCTTTTGCTATTATTAAGATTATTCTATTGACTCTGTTCTAATTGTGGAAGTTTTTTGATGTCCTATTAGTCATACATTTCTCATTTTTATATGTGCATGTATTGGTATCAATCTTTCTCTGATAACTGCTTTTGCCATCACAAAGGTTTTGGTATATTGTTTTCTCATTCTCCTTGGTTTAAAAAACTTTCTAATTTCATTTTTAATATGGGTCAGTACCCATCATTATGCAGAAGAGAGTTATTCTCCTCCATTTGTTTTCCTTAAGTTATCTTGACTGTCCATTTATTGGTGTCCAGCTTATGGTGTTGTGGTTCGAGTGGGAAGGCTGATTGACCTCTATAGGCTGAATTTTATTCTGGCTTCATCTGTGTCCCAGCATGTGATCTATTTTTAAATATGTGACACGTGGTGTTAAAAGCAATATGATGTTTTTGGATTTATGTGGAGAGCTCCAAAAATGGCTATCAGGTCGAGTCACCTAATTGTAGAGTTTATTTCTATAGCCAGCCTCCTTGTTAAGTTTCTCTCTCTGACAGTGGTTTATTAAAGTCATCTACTATGACTTTTGAGTCTGTGATTCATTTTTTATCTTTTGAAGAGTTTGGCAAATTTTTGGGGCTATCATTGCCTGCATATATATTTATTATGCTTTCTGGTTCTTGGTCTACTGATCCTTTGAGCATTATATAGTGCCCATCTTTATCTCTTGGTATGGTTTCCATCTAGAGATCAATTTTGTCAAAAATTAGGACTACAACCCATTTTTTTTGTTGTTATTTTTTGTTTTTGTTTTTGGGCATCACTGCTCTCCAGTGGTGGGAGTAGGAGGCCCAGCCCCACTGCTGGAATTGAACCTCCGTCCCAGTGGGCCGCACAACCACTATGCCACCAGGGCTCAGCCCGAACCCATTTGTTTTTGAATTGTCATTTTCTTGTTATATATATTTTTTTCCAGTCTTTAATTATCAGCCTATTTTTATCTGTGAATTTGAGATTCTTCTCTTATAGACCACAAATTGATGGATTATGATCTTTAAGCCAGTCTACTAGAGTATGTCTTTTAATGGGTGGGTTCAGGCCATTGATAATAAGATTTATTGCATCCATGTGTGAATTGTTTGCTGCCATCATGTATCTTTTGTGTAGAGTGTTTCTCTACTTCCCTCCTTAACATTGTGTTGTGAATGTCAAGGGAGATTCATTTTTGTCTGCTTTTTACCAGTTAACCAATGTTATTTTGGAGGCTCTTTTTGGTGTATTGACTTCTAGGTGGAATTATTCCATGTGTTAATTGCTCATTTGTGCTCAGTGAATGTTGCTCTTCTGACTACAGTGAGTTAAAAAGAATTTTTGGTACAGCTGAGCTTCTATTAATGTATTCTTTAAGTTTTTCCCTGTCCAGAAAGACTCTGACTTCTCTATCTCAATTGATATTTTTGTGGGGAAGAGTATTCTTGGGGTGGCAGTGCTGTTTTTCACCTTTTGGAAGATGTTTGTCCATGCTATCCTCTTCTTCATAGTGTCTGCTAATAGGTCTGAGCAGAGTCATATCTGAGCAACTCTTTAGGTGACAACCTTTACTCCCTAGCTGTTAGGATTTTCTACTTTTCCTCAAAGTTAAATAACATAACTATCGCATGTGTTGGTGAATTCTTCCTGTGTTTCAGTTTAGTTGGTGTCCTTCTCTGCTTCCTGAAAGTTTTCTTCCAGGAATCCCCTCAGTATATTTGCGGTTGACTTCTTTGCTGTGTCCTGCTCTAGTAATCCAATTATTCTAATGTTCATCTTCATAGATTTGGACAATGTTTTCAAGTGTTCCTCAGCCTCTTTGATTACCTTGTTTGATTGCCTTTTCAGTTTGGTAGAATCTGCTGGGATATCCTTGAGGTAGCTGACACAGTTTTCTGCTTCTGCTTGTCTGTTAGTAAGATCTGTTATCTTTTTATTTGCTTCTGTTACCCCATACTTAACTCTTGTATTTCTATTTGGTGTATGGCCTTGATCTTCTCTATTGTTTCATCCTTTTTCTGTATTGCTTTCCTCATATCCTGTATGACTCCAAGCAGTATTCTGGAGATTTCTCTCTGTGGAAGATCAATGTCTGCTACTTCAATGAATGTCATTAGATTCAGGATTTCTTGTGACATTACATTTTGTTTCTCCATTTTTTTTTGTTGAGATTGTTGAGACAATTGTTGTCTCTGGGCCCTTTTAGAGGATCTGAGCACTATTTTCCTAGGTATCAAGGAGCCCTTGGCTTTCTCTTTGGGAGGTTGGTAGGAATGCTTCTGCAGACAGCCTGTAGTCAATGACACTAGAAGATTGGGCTATTCTCTGGGATTTCTCTCTCTCCCAGCAGGAGGAATTTCCTTTTTGAAGGTCAAGTTGTATTGCCTTCACAAAGAACATGAGCTGGAGGTTGTGGGCTGTGTTAATCAGGGTAGATTAGAGAAACAAATCCATAGAGACTCTTAAGTATACAATAGAGGGTTTTATATAAAAGGTAATAGTACATAAAGAAAGAATCGCAATTCAGTCCAATCCAAGTCCAAAAGCCAAATAGTTGCCCGTATGTCTGATACCAAGCTATGAAGCCCTTTTCAGACTCACAGAATATATTCAATAATGGCAAATGCACAGGCCAATTGGTGGGAAGGTTTGTAGATCCTGTGACATTATAAGCACCTCAGTGCTGGCAGGGGTCTCCACTTGGCTTTTCGTGGTCCAGAGTTCTGGTTGCATCAGGGTAGGTCCAAGTGGTTCCCCCAGCTCAAGACACTAGAGTACTTTGATGGTAGTTGCAATGTCTCCCAGGAGGTGAACAGAGCTAGGGGTGTCTCCCATCTCCAAGGAGGAAATCCAGGAATTCCCAAAATTCTCAGAGGTCTTATTGGCTCTAACCTGATTGATATACTAGACTCCACCCCTTCACTCTTACTCCTCAAATTGACGAACGATTATATAAATGCTACATGCTACATGAGGGTGATGCTGTATAGGCTGACTGGGTTGGGAGACACAATGGCCAAACTCTGCAGAGGGATCCAACCATGTCCCTAATCATTGTGGACAGGTGACAAAGGGGCTTTCGTAGGAGCCTGTTCATGGCTGTGGAAGGTGTGCATGTATGGACAGCCGACTCTGACGCAGCAGCATAGGCCATGGTAGTGAAGTAGTGAGGACCTTGAGGAACCATGGGCAAGGGATGGGGTTGTTGGTCCACAGAGGGAAGTGCCACAGTTTTGTAGTGAACATCCTGTAGCTGCAGCTGCTAGGTCTGTGGACAGGCATTGGACTATGGCAGGGAAAGCCATTTAAATTTTCACCCACTATGGGTTGGTCCCTTGGAATTATTTTTCTGGAGTTCTACTGCTCCCAACTCCCTTCCTTCCCCCCAACCTGGCTCCTCCCAGGTAGCTCCTGTATCCACAGACCCAGGAACCTATACTCAGTGGGCAGAATGCCATGAGGAGATGACCAAGGGTATTGTAATTAGCAGAAGTTGCTACTCTCTAATTTTAGAAAATGTATCTCTACTTATCTTTATGCTGAAAATCCCATGGTCTGCAGGTGTAGGAAATTCCTCCTACTGACTTATTTGTGCTGTGTTCCCCCAATTTACTATTCAAAGAAACTTGTGTCTTCTTAAATTTATTTGTCACACTATACATCTGTCTATTTTGTTTGGCTGAAAGTTGAACTACAGTGTTGAGCTTAGTTCTAGAACTACTGGGTCATTAAGATCAGTCTCAAAAGTTATTTTCTATCAGAATAATAAATTTTGATTCCACCTGTGAGTCTTTATTTGCTGCAGGTAAACTAGTCCATTAGGGAAAATAATACAATAAAACAATATCTAAATTAGGAGTGTGTTAAAGTTTAAGAAGTAAAATATTTACACAATATATGATTTTGGAACACTTTTTAGATATGTGTTCTTATCCTCTTTTAGAATATGAAAAATTTGTTCATAAAAATAGCTAACGTTGAATCCAACAAAAAATGTAATTATTGACTCAAATAAGTGGCTATTAAGGTTAGAAAGTCTGGTGATCTGCAAACTTCTGCTCTAGCTATTGTTATTCTGGTTGTTATAGGCCATCCAGTTGGTTCTGAATCATAAAAACCCTATTTACAGTAGAATAAAGCACTTCTGATGGTTTATATCCAAAGTTGCTGCTCTTAAAGGTCCCCAGACTATTGTGCAGCTAAAGCAAAACTAAAAACAACAAGCTCACTGGTATGGAGGTGATACCAACTCATAGCAAGCCTATAAGACAGGATAGAACTGCCCTTGCTAGTTTCTGAGACTGCATCTGTTAAAAGCAATAGAAGGCGCCATTTTTTTTAAACTCGTTTTATTGGGAGCTCGTACAACTCTTATCACAATCCATCCATCCATCCATGCATCCATTGTATGTTAACCACATTTGTACATTAACCACAATGTTAACCACATTGTTGACATCATCATTCTCAGAGCATTTGCTTCATACTTGAGCCCTTGGTATCAGCTCCTCATTTTTTCCCTCCCTCCACTCTATGAACCCTTGATAATTTATAAATTATTATTTTGTCATGGCTTATGCTGTCTAATGTCTCCCCTCATCCACTTTTCTGTTGTCTCTCAGGGGAGGAATATTTTGTAGATCCTCATAATCTGTTCCCCCTCGGCAGTTCGAAATGTCAAACCTATGCATAACAGGGAGATTAAAGTTGTTGTTTCTGGAAAGAGTTACCCTTTTTGAAAGCTGCAGGGACAGTTCTATCCCATGCGACAGAGTTCCTGTGAGACAGAATCAGCTCGATGGCAATATGATTGGCTTTAGTTAGGGTTTGCTGCTCCTATTTACAATTATTTTTCTTTGAAATCTACAGCATAATTCTTGCATAATAAAAGATTGTTTAATATAGAGTTTTGAAGGTCAAAGTTAATTTATGGCAGATAATGAAACTAAATAGCATTTAGTTAATTGGCTGCAAAAATTTTCCATATAGTAAAGCCTAAATATTACTCAAACAGAGATACTTAGAGTGCCCTGAATAAGAAAAATATATATTTTTTTGTTTGGGGCATCACTGCCTTTGGTGGTCATGGGTGCTACCCAATGTTGCTCCTGAGAACTGCCACTGGATTTGAACCGCCAAGCCAGCAGGCCGCAGTGCTGCAATCAACCATTTATGCCACCGGGGCTCAGCTGAAAAATAATTTTTAAAGTAATAAAAATTAATGTCTTACAATTTTGATATCGGTGAAATATATTAAATATTCTAAGGACTTCTAACAGAAGGAACAAAGACAACATGGATGAATCGTAGCATATTTATTCTCTAGAAGCAAGGGTGGTGAAACTTCAGGAGTACTATGAATATGTTATAAGGAAGAACTAATTGCTAGAAAAAGATATCACACTGGGGTAGTTATATTACATAATCTGGTGTCAATTTGGGATTTGAGAGACTTAAGGGTGAAAGGTTGGAATCAGGTCATAACTCATGAGGTCTCTGTTTAGGTATGGCCTTCCCCTGAGGATTTTGGGAACTCCTGTATTCATCCCAAGGGGTGGAGACACTCCTTCCCTCTCTACTTACTCCCCAAGAGATGATTCACTAACAAGACACATGGTACAACACTGATAGACCCCATACCCTGGAAACTGAAGGAGCTATGTGGTGACCCCTGCCAGCACTGAATTGCTTCTATCCATACTGTATCAGCACCCTCTGACATGTGATCTTCCTACATTTGGCATCATTACTTATGTCCTGTGAATGTGAAGAGAATTTTGTAGATTGGTATTGTGCATATGGACTAATATTGGACTAATATGGACTAATAATTGACTGGGCTAAGGTATTTTCCTCAATATTCAAGTGCTCTCATATATAAAACTCTTTCCTATACATATATGCATATCTATGGATTTATTTCTCTAGTCTACCTGGGCTGACACACACACTTTGTAAAAAAAGTGGACCAACAGAAAGAGGAAGATCTACAAACAAATGAACTAAGGAATGGAATGGATTTAAACATAACAATGATGGGGAGAATGGTACAGTACTAAAAAGTGTTTTGTTCAGTTGCACATTGAATATTTATCAGTCAGAGCAACTCAATGAACCCTGTCAACAAAAGTGTCTCTTTCTTCAGAATGTTGTTGTTGCTTGTGTTCTCGGGTCAGTATAATCTATAGGGACCCTATGGAGAAAATGTTCCTTTTCTGCACCACTCTCACAATCCTCAGAGGATAGACACTCAATAAATATATACTGAAGTGAAGAATTAGTACATCAATCTCACCAATAAATTTTTGTCAGTGTCTCCTTTGAAGTAAATGTTATTATTTTAATTTTATGTTAGGAATGATTTCAAAAAAGTTCAAAGATGTTACATTAGTCCTATATAGTACTCTTTGAACTAGCTAAGATTTTTTTTCACCTACTTTTTCAAAGTGGGAAAAAGTTATAAATATACAGAGAGAACATGAGAAAAATTATGAAATCTCAACTAAATTGGGGTTAAACATAAGGTATATGAGAGGGGTTCCATAACCAATGAACCTAACTATGTAATTTTTCAAAGTGATATTGACAACACTAGCTTATAAGAAAGAGAAAGGTTTATGTCCCTTCCTCATATAACTTTCAAAAATAAACATAAAATAGGAAGGAAAAGAGAAGTTACACAGATACTATGATAGTATATCCTGCTGGTCTCAGGGTGGAGAAAAAAAATGGGGACTTATCCTGGCCCACAAACTGTTCTCATTTTATTTAAACGTTGCTTTTTTTTTTCCATAATCACAAAAATTGACTCTGTTCTGTTTTCTTTCCAAAGATTCATTCCTTGTGTCATTTATTAGTTCCAAGTGACATAACCACTATCTTGAACCTTTTGTATGCTTGGGGATCAAGTTAAAACTGACTTTATGCACATTTTAATCCTGTGATTACCCAGAGCCTTCTCTCAAGTTGCTGGAAGCTACTGAGACACATCCTTAGGCTTTTCTGTACCTATCTGTTTTCCTGCATTCATGGACTTTGGATACAAATCAATGGCATATAATTAACATACTAATAGTCAAAGCACATGAAGAACAGTTGTGCAATTATTGTCACGGTGATTTTCAGAAGATTTTGTTTTAGCACTCATTCTTATTAGTTACTTATTACCCTTTCCACCTCCCCTGAAATGTCCCTCGGTGATTATTAATCCAGTAACTGTGTCTTTATATTGATCGCTCATAGATTTCATACAATGAAAATAATACAAAATACAAATAAGAAACAAACAACAAAAGTAGAAAAAAGACAAAACATAATATAACAAAACAATTAAAAATACCTGAAAATATGAAAACTTGGAACCATTTTGAAATGGGTCCAAGAAGAGATAAAATGATGAGATATTATATTTTAAACTAACTTCATCTGCCATAGTCAGCATCAATGCTCTCTATATAATAGCAAGTCTATCTTTAGACTATGGTCAGAAGGAATTCACAAAAATGTATGCTAGTCCCTTAGATCTCTTACAGATGACTTTGAGATAACTCCCAGATTTTTTTAGTGGGTCTTCCACATTGACTCCTTCTGGTGTGGTGGAAGAAAGATATTTTGCTTCTCAAAGTATAGTCTAAGTTCTAGTATTCTATATCACATGGTCTGTTTCATAGAAAAGTAGCGAGGTGCCAGTCAAACGTATTCATTTAGGGTCATCACTGTTAAGTGTATTTGCCCCTTGGATTCTATATGAGCATTTTGTACTTGAAAGGAAGTTACCCTGTTTACACAGTCTTAGTTGGTATAGACTAGAGATAGAAATGCACAGAAACTCATATATATGAAAGAATTTTATATAAAAGGTAAGTGCAATTAAGAACGCATCCCAACCCTGTCTAGTCCAAGCCCAGAAGTCCGATATTAGCCCCTTTGTTGGACACAGATGTACAAAGTCTTCCTCAAACTTGCAAAGAACCTGCAATAAGGCTGAATAAAGGAGGAAAGCCAAATCAGTGAGTGTGTATGCATCTGAGTGGTGGCAGAAGTGTCCATGCAGCTGCTCCCGCACCCAGGCTGCAACAGAGTAGGTCCATGTGTCTTCTCCTCAGGGATGTCTTGCAGGAAGTGATCTTGCCAGCTGAAGCAGGGAACTGGTGAAGGCAGTTGCACCCTTGTCCAACCATCAGAAAGCAAGAGACCCAAGAACTGAAAAAGGTAAGGCTCACGGAACCATTTATCTGTCCACCCTTCAATTACACCCACATGTGTTTATCGACCAGTTTGGTACAATAAATTTTAAATCACACACATCAACAGGAATATAATTGCCTTCTCCAAATCAAACGTCCCTATAGCTTAAAGTGACTAGATTTTAAGCAGGACACCATTGACCTGGGGGAGGGAGAGGGTTCTCGATTAAAAAAATTGGTCCATATGGAGCAACAAAAATTTTCATAGAATGCAAAAATATTATTGAAATATATTTATTTTAATTTTAAACTGCTGTGGAATATAATTAATTTGTTAAAAAGCAGGATGACTGGTCACTATTCTATAACCCCATCTGAACTTGAATTTCCAGTAAGTTTCACATTTCACATCTGTATCTGTTGATTTGAGTGTGAACTTAGCACAATGTTATATGACAGAAACTGAATGGCCTTCTGCTGCTCCTTTTATCTGGAGAAACTGAACCCAAATGAGGAGAGCTCTCCTCTCTTAAAGTAGTTTTTGTGATGTACATACAAAGGGGATGATCTGTAGGCAAAGAAAAGTGAAAATAATGTATAAATGAAGACCAGTATTGCAGAAAATATTAACCAGATCACTGTGCACAAGCAGCTACTAGAGCAGACAAACCTCAAAAAAAAATCACAGCACAACACCCAGAAACCAATTACAGTGCACTATTGTAGCACCCACTGGGCTAAGTCGTATCTTCAGAGAACTTCCTTATTTTCAATAAGTCTATTTTACTAATCATAATATTCTTGTCTAAAATACAGAAGGTGACCTCTTGCCATGACTATTTCTAAAGAGCATTCTTATTCTACTTCTCCCAAGATAGATTTAATAATTCTTCTGTAAGCCCACTGTGTATTTTATAGAATATTCCACTGTAATAATTCAAGTGCATCACTTCTCAGATCTTCCTTATTCACTCTCCGACTTTCTCACACACATGATGGTGTGGAAATTCCCTCCTATAGACTAGCTAGGTGCACCTTAGTCCTCAAAGTAACATTTTTGCTTTCTAAGAATTTGAAATGCCCCTTGATAGCAAATCCTTCCAATTACATGTGTTGCTTAGTTTCTTGATGAATTTAAGATTTTAAGGAGCCCCTCGACAACAGATCCTCACAAGAAAACATGCTGCTTCATTCCTTATCCTTTTGTTTTGTTGAAACAGCTGCCTTTTTGTTTATGTATAGATTCCACAAAAGGACAATCAAATGTTTAATATTTTCCATTCTTAACAATGTAATAAATAATTTGTTATG
Organism: Nesogale talazaci; assembly: GCA_004026705.1. Lineage (NCBI taxonomy): Eukaryota > Metazoa > Chordata > Mammalia > Afrosoricida > Tenrecidae > Nesogale > Nesogale talazaci. Next base: position 18,136 of record PVJH01010941.1, read on the forward strand.
ACCCTTACAATTGATTGCCTTTGCAAAGTTAAAGAAAACAGAAGTAAAAATCATTCCCACCACTTATCTGCTATTTTGTAGTATTGTGACAGCTTGTGTGCTACTGTGAGCTGCAGCTATGTTATTGGTGTTTGTGATACTCCAGGTAGACTAGAGAAACAAATTCAAAAACACTCATATGGATATAAGGGAAAAGTTTATATACAAGAGGAATGGAACATTGAGAAAGCATCTCAACCCAGTCCAGTCCAAGGTCATAAGTCCAATTTTAGCCCATATGCTCAATTGTTTCATATGCATGTAAAAATTGGACATTGACTCAGAAAGCCCAAAGGGAAGATTGATGATTTTGAATTATGGTACTACTGAGGAATTTTGAAAGTACCATGAATTCCACAGTAACAAATAGAGCTATCTGGAAGTAACACAACCAGAATGCTCTAGATACAAGGATGATGAGACCTGTCTTACATACTTTGGACAGGTTGTCAGGAAAGGCCATGTGTTTGTCTGGGTTGACTAGCAATTCAAATTTATAGACATTTATATGTGAGAGAGAACGCTCTATCACAGAGCAGTTGTACATTAAGAAAACAACCCTGCCCAGCCCAGATCAAATCCATAAGTCCAATATTACTCTGAATGACAGTACTAGACCATAAATTCCTCTTTAGACTAATGCAGTCATGCAACGACTCCAAATGCAGAAGATGACAGGCCAGTGGATGGAAAGTATTGTGGATCCAGTTGTCGTAGAAGCCTCTCAGCACTGGTGTAAGTCTCAATGTGCCTCCACCAACTCCAGGGCTCTGGTTCTATCAGCATAAATCCATGTGGCGTCACAAAAGGAATGTTTTAGAGGGAGTGAGTGTATCTGGCCTCCAGTGACCTATTTATTTCCATTACATCTCCAAAGGAGTTCATCAAGCTGCAATATGATTAAAAGATAAACTCCACCCCTTCACTCTTAATAGTCTCAAGTAGACGCCAGATTATGTAACCACCATAGACTACCTCTTGTCAACTTGACACTTTCACACAACTCTTTAGCCATGTACAATTTTCAAACAAACAATAATAACATTATGCCTGTAACCTGATAGGATACAACTAAAATGCATACAGCTCAAAAATGCACTATCCCCATTTAAAAATAATATTCTATATGTGACAAAAGAACAAAATTCTATGCCTAATAATTGCAGTTAAATGAACATCTTCACCACAATCCTATAATACTATCAAATATATTCACCCAGCTATAAAAGCTTGTATGCCATGTACTTCATGCCTTTATCCTCCCAATTTTGGGTATCCAATTTCTATACTGTCCACTTACGTCAATCTAGTCCTCTGAGGAGACAATTATATTCTTTGATGTGAAGAATCTTCTTTCCAGTTGGAACCCTGTAAAATTTGTATCCATAAGCAAAGTCAAATCAGGACAGGAGTAAAGGCAACAGAAATATGCACCAAATCATAGGCTCAAAAATCTCCGCTTCATCTGACTAGGTTCTGATCAATTCAATGTGAACTTCCTCATTTATTCATCCCAGCCTAGTCCAGATCAACTCCATAATTCCAATATTAGTCCATATGTTTGATATCAATTTGTAAATTCCTTTTCAGACTCACGAAACACATGCAATGATGCTGAATTCAGGATGACCGCAGGCTAGTGGGTTGAAAGTCTTGTGGATCCAGTGGTGGTAGAAACATCTCAGTGGCAATGTATGTTCCTACATGGCTCTGGTTGCATCATCAAAGCTCCAACAGGCTTGTGGTGTTGTCAGTAATGTCTCTTAGGAAGTGAGCATGTGTCCCGCCTCCAGCAAGCATTGTATCTCCTTAGTGTCTCCAAATGAAGTCAAGCTGTGACCTGATTGACAGGCTAACCTCCCCACTTTCATTCTTCAGTCTCAAATCGACATCAGATGATATAACTACCACAGGTACTGAAATAGAGGAAGGCCTTAGACAAGGTGGGTTGATATAGAGGCTGAAGCAGTAGGCTCGAGCATAAGAACAATTATGACAAGAGTGCGGAGCAGAGCTGTGTTTTACCCTGTTGAACATAGGGACACTGTGAGCGGGAACCTTCTCAAAGACACTTAATAATAACAGTAAGTAACTTTCTGATAATCCTGCTTTCTGCCAAGATTCTTATGATATGAACAAAGGTATTCTATATTCAGTGTCCTCTTCTGAATCCAGCTAGAAATGATTGCACTTTCTCTCATTGTACTACTATAATAATTTAAAATTATATTCAGAAAAAATTATTTGTATTACTTGATATTAGTTATGTTATTGGATAATTTTTTGCATTCCCTTGTATCAATGTCATTCGAATGGAAAAGTATTTAGCTCTCTTCCATTTGGTTGGCCCAGTAGCAGTCTTCCAAATACCTTGGCTTAGACTATTGCGCATTCTGCTACAGCATTCATTTGTTGAATTAGTTAAATTGGTATTCTTCATCTAGCTTGAAATTTCTTCCTTCCATACCTTTAATTCTTGATCCTGTGCTACATCCAAAAATACATGAAGCCAACAATTATTTTGTAACAGTGAGAGTGTATATTCCTTTTTATTTTAATAAATCATTTTATTGGGGAGCTCCTACAACACCTATCACAAATCCATACATATATTATGTCAAGCATATTTGCACACCTGCTGCCATCATCATTCTCATAACATTTGCTTTCTACTTGAGCCCTTAAGTGTATATTCCTTTTTATATTTCACTTAAAGTTCTACAGATTTCCAGATCCCTAGAGGGATTATTGTCCTTATTACCTGATAAGAATTTGAACTTCATTCAAATTATTTGTTTTTGAACTAATATGAAGGTCTTGAGTGTGTTCTGAAAAAAATGACAAATGATAATACTGTTTTTCCACAAATTTTTCCAAATTCCCTCAAATATCATCCTTTTTCAGAAAAAAATGTTGGCAGTTACCAATAAGTTTATCTCTTATCATCAAAAATATATACTTAACATACCAAAGACTCTCAGTACGATAGATTGATACAGCTGTTGTAAAACTTAACTATAGTATGAAAAATGACTTTAAGGGTGGCAGAGGATGAATAATAGTTTCACTCTATTTAATAAAAATTTCTATAAGACTTAAAAGCAAATAGCAGGAACCACATTCTTAATATTATGTCATGTGCAAAGTTTGATGACCTTTAGGAAAGAGACTAAGTAAATAGGATCTACAATGACAGTAGTCTAGAATTTAGAGTCCAGCTAGAGACATCAAAGTCTTGAAACACATTACAAACAAAAATATAAATACATGACAGCAGCAAAACAAAAATACCTGCTGAATGATATAGTACACAAAAGGCAATGTATAGAGTTCTTCAGAATGTTCAGAGTGAAATGCTAGGAGTTTGTCATAGTTCATATTTCTTATTCTTTAGAAGACTATAATAAGAGAAAGGTAGAACTGAGAAGGTTGAGGTGCATGGAGATACTTCAGGGTAGTTTATGGATTGTGGAGTATTATTTTTTTACACTCTTGTGTTATTCTTGGTTGACTAGAGAAACAAATTTATAGAAACTCATATATGTATAAAAAGGAGGTTTATATAAGAAGTAATTGAATATTGATAAAACATTCCAGCCCAGTCCAGATCACGTCCATAAATCTGATATTAGCCCATATGTATGATACCAATCTATAAAGTGCTCTTGAGACTTAAAAAACATATGCAATGATGCCAAATGCAGGAAGATCAGAAGCCAGTGGGTAGGAAGTCTTGTAGATTCAGTGGTATCATAAACACTTCGGTGAGTCGGGGATCTCCATGTGGCTTCTCCAGCTCAGGGTCCTAGTGTAGTTCCATGTGTCTTGTTACTAGAGAATTGCTTGGGAAGTCAGTGGAGGGTGGGGATGGAGAGAGAGAGAGAGAGAGAGAGAGAGAGAGAGAGAGAGAGAGAGAGAATACAGGAGCTCCCAGAATCCTCAGGAGATGGCCATGCCTACACAGAGACCTCATTGGCCATATCCTGATTGACGGCCCAGACTCCACCTCTACACTTAATCCTCAAATTGACACCAGATTATGTAAATACCACAATTCTCTATAGTAAAAAGCCACATTATTTTTACACGCTCATAGTAATAAGCTATGAAGGCCAAGACACTATAAGATCATGTCAATTAGGAGCACATATAACCACATGTTGGGGTCAAGTCTTTCCCAGGTAGATCTATTATCCCATTTCAGAGAATTCCAAGTGCGCATATTTATGGTGAAAAGTTAACTTTAATTATCCGATGAACAAGTATTATTCTTTCCCTTTTCAAATTTGTTCATTATTTCTTTGAAATCAATTTTTCCTTTACAACATTAAAAATCAATTAGATTTAGAATTAGAAATAGAGATGAATGAAATCATCTTAAATGAACAGAAAAGGATATTTTTAACAAAGACTGTAGCAGAGATTTCTTTGATGTGCAAGAAATTACCATATATTACTACTTCTCAGGGTTTTCAGAGAAATCCATTAGAATTTAGGTCATCCTGAAAATCCACTACTATTTAGTTAGTTGAGCACTTATACACTTTTTTTTAAAAAACATCAGAAAATATTTCCCATTTAAAATATATTTTCAGAAAATTAATTCAGGTCAACTTGTAATTGTAATCAATTTTATAAAATTCCATGAGGTCCCAACCATGACTTAAGTCCAATGCTTATGATCTATAAGGAAAAGTGCCCCACTATGCATATTATTCAGAAACCTAGACATTTCATCAGAGATTCTGGCATTGGTATCCTGGCACCTGAAATAGTTGGTCATAAAGTAAAAATCATCTGCTCCGCATTTACTATTTGTTATTTTAAATTCTTGTCCTCCTTGTGGTTATCTAAGAGTATACTTCTGAATAAATATTTTCCTTATGCAACATTGAATAAGAAAGGAAGAGATTGGACCAGACTCCATCTCATTCAACTGGCTAGTTCCAAGTTTTCTTTGTCTGGCAGTTTCAGAATTTGGATTCTTTTTTTTTTCCATTAGCCATCTAGGAATAAGGAGACTATTCTGTCTTTATGATAGACATGAAAAATGGCTCAATTATTACTCATAACTGGCATAGTGTCATTTTACCTGAAGAAAATTTGGCTATATTTCTTCAAATAAAAAATAATTTTGTCATTGAACATCAAGCTGTTAATCGTATGTCATAGTTTGAAGAATTTGCATAATTCCCTCTGGTATGATTACAGGAGTCGTTTTATAAACTTGCTTGCTTTTGATATAAGTCCTATCCAAATTTATACAATGCCTTAAGCCATGAGATTACTAAATGCTAGTTTTTTTATGTTTATATAAAACATTTTTTTACAAAAACACTTCCTTAATCACTTTTAAGTCATTCTTAGTTATTTAACCTAATGCAAAAAGATCACCCATCACTGAGTTGCTGGTATTAAGAAAGTTGGAAATCCAAAGCTCTACTTAGACAGCTTCATGCATTTCTAGTAAAAATGTTACGTGAAGTGCCATTGAGTTTGTTCCCACTCATAGAGACGCCGTGTACAACAAACAAAACCCTCTTCTGTCCTCAGTGTCCAACTTCCACATACATATGAGGCAATTTAATGTGACTCAGGCATATTTTAGTGCTGAAAGTAAGTGCTATGCTTTTATACACTTGAAAGAACTCTTGTGCAGCAGATCAGTGTATCATGATTTTGCCTATTGATCCATTTGTGAGGATTTTTGCTTTCTTTACACTGAGTCTGCAATTCTTGATCATCAGAAGCAAGTGTGATTTGCCTTAATAATCTCTCTGGGTTCTCATATCCTAGGCAATAACGACCTAGAAACTCACAAAATTCATGATTAGCAAATTAATGAAGGAATTTGACCATTTATCATGCCTGATGGAAATGGTAGTGGTTTACCAGGATATGCTACAAAGTTTTAGGTCTGCTAATAAATGCCCAAAGGTGCTTACCATGCCGTTGGAAACCTTAAACCAAATGCCTTCTTCTCAAACGCATTGGGTCAGTGATCCCGATCTGGCAATTAAGTGCCTGGAAGCATGCCTCTCCAGTAGAACTCAGTTGAAAGCCACTCAGCTTCATTTCCATGGGTCAGCAGGTCCAACTTCCTTAATTAAGTATTCAGAGGCACCCCGTGCCACAAACCAGTCCCCAGCACAAAAGCACTAAGCTGACTTGCTCTGTGTATTGGGAAGTCCATCACTCAGCTTCCTGGTTCTATTGCTGCTGCTTTGGTGAGGTAGCTGTCCTCTGAATCCGAGAGGTTCACTGCACAGGAACCTGCTTCCCTCTGCCTTATTGATGGACGCGAGATCCTTCCTCTGGCTTCTTAGTGGGGTCATTTTGTACACTGCAGTGAATCCTGTTCATAATTATTCACAGCCAATCCTATTACTTTCTTCCTCTACTTCCTTACCAGGCCGGGAGAGGTCGTTTGGTGGGAGTTGGAAACTTTGGCTAATAAAGCGCGTTAAAAAAATTCACAGCCCCGGCAAAGCATTTCTTCAAGTCCTCCTCACATCCATCAAGCAAGGTTGTGCCACCTGCATATCATAAGATGTTAATAAATCTTCTTCTAATTCTCATGCCACATTCTCCTTCGCATAATTGAGGTACTTTGATTATTTGCTCAGCAGACAGATTGAATAAATATGGTAAGAGGATACAATTCTGATACACACTTTCCCTGATTTTAAACCACTAAGTATTCCCTTTTTTTGCATAACAAACTTTTGATCCATGTACAGTTTCTGCATAACTGTGCTTTATTTTTCTAAATACCATTCATAGATTGTTATGATTTACACAGTCAAATGTCTTTATAATATATATAACTTTAGTTTGGAAAAAATTGTAGAAAAATAACAATTGTTAAAATTTAAATACATTTTTAGTAATTTCAAATATTTAAAGAAATGCAAGCTGAATTTCATAAAAATTTCAAAATTTGTAACCAATGAAGAGTAATTCATTGACTTTGACAATATATTTTTTGTTTTACCATCTTGCGTTAGTCCAGGTTACCTAGAGGAACAAATTTATAGACATGCACATGGATATAAGGAAAATGTTTATAAAAAGAAATAGGACATTAAGAAAGCAAGCATCCCAATCCAGTCCAGTACAAAGTCATAAGTCCAACATTAGTCCATGTGCCTGATAACAGTCTATAAAGTCTCCTTCCTATCGCAAAGTCACAGGTCAGTGGGTGCAGGATCCTGGCCCCGGCAGGAGGCTCCCCAGGGCTCCATGCTTCCAGAGCTCAGGGTTCATCAACAGCATCCAGTGGTGGCAGAAGCAATACTGGCAGGGGTCCCTACGTGGCTTCTCCAGCTTCAGAGATCTGATTCCATCAAGGCAAAACCGTGTGGCTTCTCTGGCTCCTCAGACGCTGCCAACTTGTCTTGTCCATGATTCATCATCCCTGAGACTAACTCCCAACAACTAGGGAAGATAGTTTCTCATCTTCATGAGGGAAATATCGCGAGATTTCCCAGAAGTTTCAGGAGAAAGCCATGCCCACATAGAGGCCTCATTGGCTACTCAATGGCTATCTCCGGATTAACAGGCTAGACTCCACCCCTACATTTCAATCATAAAATTAACATAAGCACATAACTGCTACACATCTCTAATGACAATAACAGATAATATCGGTCTGAATTAAATTAATAATCTATTTTAATTTAATAATTGATCATCTTAACTGAAATTTTTATTTTGAAGATTAACTTTGGAGTGATATCAAGAAAAGTTAGCTGGACTTCAAAGCATGGTTTAGTTTATTTATTTATTTTTACTTTAAATTTTCCAATAGAGTCAACCCAGAGTTACATTTTCTACTTTTGAAAGGTGTCTTGAATTAAACCATGGAAATGTTTCATAGTTAAGAAAAGCATGGTTTCTTCTTAATGAAAATGATTTTGAAGTCTGGTAGAGACAGACTCAGAAGAAAGAAAAATATTTTTACTATGTCATATTTCATAAAATGCATTGGATTCATAGCAGAAGCAAGGACTTTCAATTCAATACTGGGATTTTATACATTTTTTAGAAAAAACAAATATATTTTAAATGATAGAGACAGGCCTCAAAATATTAAAGAGGTAAAGAAATTTGTAATCAAAAATGTATTTCAATAACCACTTCAAACTTAGCATATTAATGGTATTGTTTCCTTTGATAAACATACATTCTTTAATATATGTCAGCAAAGGTTTAGAGATCTGGGGGGTGGGCAAGGAAAAGAATCAGGATGATGAAGAAAAAACTGACAGCATTTTAAAAGTAAAAGTAAAAGAAACGAATCTGTTATATTCACGCTTTGAACTCTGGACATATTGCAACAAATATATAAAACCTGTTACAACCAACTGTGTTTCAGTTTCCCTCTCACTGGCTAATGGATGATTGTTTTCCCAGTTTCTGGTTGTGATTCTGGTATATAAATAAGTTGAAAAATAAATCAAGCCAGGAAATTGCATCCTTCACCTTGTTAACTTAGGTTTACAAAATATACATCCACATATGTGTGTATACATATGCCCATGTATATATGTGACTGTATATCTATATCTATATAAAATTTATATATATTTTCCCACATGGAAGCCAGAGTTTGATTGATATATTTAAGAGCTTGCTTAGTAGGATAAAAATGAGAAGATCCTGTGAACAAGGAAAATAAACAAATCTTCCTGAAAAGAAAGTCGCTCATAACTGACCTTCAATTTGCTTTTTAGAATACATTGTAAATAGGATTACTCTATGCATTTTTAATGAGTCTTTCGGAAAGTTATAGCTTCTGTCTTGCTATCTGGGTAATTTTTTTTTTGAGGAGGATGAGAATTGTGACATAGATATTATGTAAAATGGTGAAAGCAACTTTAAAAACCTATAACTCCTAATGGCACAATGGTGCCTCTGTTGTGAGAATTCTCTCCATTGCTCACTCAAAGATCAATGGTTTCCACCAACTGGCTACTCTAGAAGGAAGAAATGTTTTCATCCGCCAATGTAAAGATTTCAACATTGAAAATGCTGTGGAGGAGTTCCACGCTCTATCAGGATGCTGTGATTTGCAATATATTTGATGGCAATGGTCTTGGTGTGGGTATTATAGTTTCCTGTTTCAGGCACCCGCTGAAGTGTCTGGAAGAGTATGATTCTGACCTAATACCTTTTGGAATTATGATCTACTTAAGCATTTACCTTGAAATTCTGCCAATCATAGCAGTCCCTGCCCATGCAAATAATTATTAACATGTCAGAGCTTATTCTTACACTTTGAATTGAAGTTGAAAATACAATATGAAACTATTGCTACTATAGAAATAAAATAAAATACAAATATGTTGCTGAATGTTTGGCGAATGAACATAACTAGCTGGTTAAGTAGATTTTTCTAAATTTTCCATTTTCTCTTATCAGAGGAGTTTTTCCTCTCCTTTTCAGTGATGGCTTGCCTATACCTAGTTTTGTTTGAGAACGCTTATGTTTCATTTATCATCTATCTTTCCTACAACAAGATTTGAAACCTAACAGGTTTTTTTTGTAAAAAAGTTTAGTCAAACCTATAAATCAAATTGAATGCAAGTTTCCCTTTTCATAGTTGGCAAAGTAGCATAGAAGGCACATTATAGGTGTAAAAAATATGGTTATATCTCAACCCAATATAATTATTGAAATAAAATTAGTGAAACTGAATATTTACAGAAGCAAGAGTGAAAATCACAATTGTATTGCCATTTAATTCATCAAGATGGTACACATGACTATGAATGCCCTCCACTATGGGCTACTGGTAAATTAATTGAAACTTAGGCTTAATTTAATTATTATGTGTCTGGTATTTTTCTATAACAAACCCACATGGTCTCTGTTAACTGATATGTTGCAAATGATTGGGTAGGTATATTTTTATTCATTTTGGCCCCCCTCAGCATGAGAATGAAAGGAGCTGGCATCTTTCAGTGTGAACAATAGGCATACAGAGTTTCTTCAGGGAATTCTTAATTCTCTTTACCATTTCCAAAATGTAAAGTGAAGATTTATAATTAACTCTCTTCACAGATGCCATGATGGGCACTGTATCAATCCTACCAAGATATATGACTTTATGAGAATGAAAAACTGCAAAAAATATTCTAAAAGTCTTGGCAAGATATATTCAAACATGAAAAATGAATTCAGGGTCCTGGGTCATCGATCAATGCTTTCTCTAAAATCTAGTGTTCCTGTTTGTTCTGTTATGCTTTAATTTGATCTTGTAGTACCAAAAGAGACAGAATCTTTCATTTGCCTTTTTGAATTATGAAAGCAATGCAGATAATATTTGGAAACACTGATGAAATGTGCAGTGAGTGAGTCAGTTGGCTTTCTGTTTTGAATGGGTGCTATAACATAACATGTTCTCCATCACTTGCAGGCCACAGCACAAGTGTCCCTGTCACTTGACTCAGTGGATCTGGCAGATCAAAGGGAGCAAGGGGTGACTGTGATGACAGGAACATTATGTTCAAGCTCTTGTGAGCCACCAAGAAAACTCCAACACAGACCTTGGTATTATTGTATAGTCACATGATTTTTAGCAATGAGTTAATAGCCATTTGAAAAGCATTCATCATGCATATCATGTTGCAATACTATAAGAGCAAGCAATCAAGAATCGGGAGTTACCAAATCCAACAAATCATAAATTAGGTCAGGGAAAGTAAGATTTATCACATGATGAAAGTCATGTATTTGTCTAAGGGTCTGGTTCATTCCAGAAGGCATGAGTAAGTTATGCAAAGAGGTCACTAGGTCTCAAATCATCTATATCCTTTTACCTGGCAACATTCTATGACTGCAAATCTTTGGCACATATGGTAGTTCTCTATGACCAAATGACAGGGAAGATGGGTTGTGTGACATTAAGCACATGGCTACAGGATCAAATAGTTGTTAAAATATACTTCATAACTGTGATCAAGTAGATTTTAAAGAGCATAATTAAGGCAGGCCATATTTTTATATAAGAGCCCCAGGACACCAGAATGTTACCCTTTATGATATCCTATATCCTTACAACCAATAGCCAAGGCACGGTATGGTAAACCTGACCACTGTAGTACATAAAAGTGGAACCTCCACTACCTTACACCATCATTCCAAATGACCAATTCGAAGAACACACATGTCTTTCCCCCACAGCTCTAGGTTCTCCTGATTAGAAGTACTGGTTCCTAGTGGAAAGTAGAGTGGGTAAAAAATCTCTTGCCAGAGTTCAACTTATGACTTAGCAGTGTGTCACTCAAAGCATAGAGTATTTTTCTCCCAGGGCTCCTTTCTCTCACTCCAAGAACTCTAAATCTCACTGAAATGATGTTTTCTACCATTGCAGAGACAATGAAAACCTGTTGATCACAAATGGTCTGCAACACTGTCAATCCTGGAGGTGGCGTAGGATTAGGCAGGTCATTTCATTGTGCATGGAGTCACTGTGCATCCAGAGTTGACTTAGCTGGCATCTAACAACAACAAATATAGTAGCATAGCATTCTACGTTGCATATTTTGTGCTTTTTAATTTCACTAAATTACATACTTCAAGAGGTCTAGGCTTATTTCCTGTTCTGATTCATTGGTGTGCCGCAAGACTAGATCCTCAATGATATTAGTAATATTAATATATAATTATTATGCAAGGGGGTGTAGTTTCTAAATACATTGGTTTTGCATATGCCTATTATGAAGCTTAATTTTTTACATTAGGTAGTGCAATTAGTAAAGAAACTAAGGTGTCATCTTCATGGGGAAAAGTTGAAAATCAATACATATTGGGATTAGCAAATTAAATATAATAGATAGACCTTCCTCTGGTCAATATTTTGTTTTCCAAGTTCTAGCTATGGCTAATGCTGAGAACTGGAAATGTTTTTGTGGAATGACTTCCGGGAGGCTGTCTTTTGGAGGAAGGCAAAATACTCAGTGAAGAAGAAGAAAATAACTTTGTAAAAAAAAAAATAGAAGCTCATTCTGGAGGTTGTGGAAAATGAAGTCTAAGGAAATTCTACTTTGAAGTACCTGGCCAATTCTTGCAACTCTGAGTTTCCCTAGGAGAGAGCCTAAGTAGTTGGTGGCCTGTAACAGCTCCTACAAGAACTGGCTTGTGCGCAGTGGCTGTTGTGCTCTGTTGAAACCTGGCCGGGAAATTAAACCCCAGTTCTTTCAATCCTTTCTTCTGCTGCTTGTTTGCTTTGGAGCTACATTTGTTAATGAGTGTTAACAAGAACTTTTAAGAGGAACATGTAGTAAGGAGAGAAATAACAAATGTAAAAGAGGACAATCTAGCAAAAATAAAGACTGGAGAAGAAAATAAAAGAGACAGGTGAAATCCCCAAATTTTCAAATTGATTGTATTAGGACATGTATTCCCATTATGTTCTGGTTCAGTATAAAACCACGGAAATGGCATCTTCCAAAAATCCATCATTTCCTTTCAACTAAATTTCCCCAATGTGCAAGTTACTGAAAGTGAAGTCACATTATAATAAGCAACATAATAAACCAGACTCAATTACTGAGTAGTACATTCATCTCGGCTGTTAGGATCTGAGAGAACCGGCCTGCCAACATCATTTTTATTTCTTTAAAAAATAAATAATCTTGATGTTTGAAACACTTGAGTAAAAAAATAAAAGCAACAGAGTATTTGGTTTGTTTCATGTGGCTAGCATTTGAATTAGTAGTTATTAGAAAACACATGTACTCTTCTGCTTTATTGGAATACTGCTTAATACTCTGAATAACAATTTACTAGCACATGTTCCTGTGACCTGAAAGAGTTTAAACAATTACATAACTACTTAAATTAATTTAAGCTAATAGTGCTGTAAACACAACATTGTACTAAAAGCTCATCCTTGAAATATAAATTAGAAAGTCACCTAATCCTATCTTCTCCTTTAATTTACAAAATACCAGAATTTATTAAGTACTTCCTCTGTGTTAAAACACAGTTGAGATATACATCATCTTTTTTTGGGGGGGGGGGCAATGTTATGTAGCATACACACAACCTTTGAGTTTAGTTGCTTACAGTGCAATGTCTTGCTCATGTACTTAATGAATATTTTTGGGCTTTGTTAAATATGGATTGTCTGGTTGAGTTTGAATTTAGACTTATGAAGGAATCATGTCATTATAGTAACTGATCAAACTACCTTGGGCATGTTATGTTCAAGATAGAAAACTTTGCTTTGTATCTACTTTCTCTTAACCAATAACCATTGAGGCTATTCCATCTGATAGTGACTCTATCCAGGGATTCTGAGGCTATACATATTTACAGGAGCAAATGGCCTCCTGTTTCTCCTGATGGCCAAGCTTGCAGTGTCACAGTAGAATTGTTCCACAGGGTTCCTTACTGAACTAGTCATTGGGTATTTCTCCCACGGTGCCCTTGTGAGGGTGCAAACTGTCAAATTTTAGTTTAGTACCAAGTGACTATCTCTTGCTATCTCCAGAGTTGTAAACTCGTAGCTACCATATTCAATAAAGGGAGATCTAGTGAAAGGGTGATTGCCTGGATATGAGAAAATATAGAAAGTCTCACTAATGCCAAGACTTTTTAGCAACCTCAGAGAATGGGCAAAGCCCTGAAAAGTGATGCAATCCGAGGAGGTTGGGGTACATGATGCCTAGAATGAAAGATAGAGGAAGAGGAAGATTGAGAAAGTAGTCCTTATCTTAAAAGTCCTTGCCTGCCACTAAGCATGAGTAGTTCTCCTCTGCCCTGTAACAAGCCTGGGGTACTGTATCTCAGGAACTGATTGAATCATAGCATTTAAAAACACAACAACAACAACCCAGGAAAAAATTAACTTCATTCATTCTTTCACCAGAAGAAAGTTCATCAGTATTTAAATGGAAATTTTAAAGCAGAATATATATTTATCTCTTTATTCTGAGGTTTGTGCTAAAGCCACCAGTGCAGTCTCTCACCTTCATATGTATTTCTTACTTAGAAGGACTAATTTGCAAATCACTGGGAAACCTACACAATTAGCTCATATTTTTCTTGGCCTCTTCAGAGGCCCACACTACATGTTTAAATTCTCTAGCAGATGAATATGGGGGAATTTTTGGATTCAACCTGAGCAACTAGAAGGAGGGAGGAATGTTTGATGGATTCATTTTCCTTTTGCATGACATTCTTTCACACGCTCATTTGCTGGAGCAAGCAATCTCTAATATATTAGCTAAATACACAGACTTTTAACCTTTACTTAAAAGACTAATTTAGTTTTAGGCATGGGTAGACTGTCCTAGAGAAAAGTCATTCATTTTCCTTTGGCTTAACTTCCTTTCTTGTACTTTTTCTACTGAAGTCCATTGCAATAATCAAAGATCTCTACAGCGAGCATCTTACACCCAGGAGCATTTGCTCAGTTTATTTTGTAAGTATCTAGTTTCATTTTTTCATTTACTTTTATATAAGAAAAACAAACAGATATGGAGATCAATTAACTTTTCCTAACTGGAATAAAAGAATCATACAAACATACATTTTGTTTTCCTTTTTATCCTTCTGAGAGAATGCCACAGAAAAGTAACTAAATCTTTTATTCCCAATTTTTCTACCCATTGTTTTTATTTAAGAATACAGCAGGCTAGGCAAAAAATATTGCAGCTATGCTTCCCGTTCAGACTTGCATGTTGTTAGGTTTTTTAAGAAAAAAAATTTGAGCATATTTTTTCAATAAGTTGATGACTGTAGACAAGTGTTTTGGCAAAAGATTTGGTTTGCTTTAGTCTTGCTAGAATACACTTTAAAAAAGTCCAATCAAACATAGGCTTCCAAAGGAATCTGATTGAAAAGTTATGTTGAAGCAAAAGTGGTTAATGCAGAAGGGCAGAGTGAGGTTGAGGGGCAGGGAAGTTCTAGAGACTTTTTTTCAATGGATTCAGGAACATAACAAGGGCTTATGAGGAAAAAGTGCAGTACATATGTATCAAGGGATGTTTACCATAATCATGATGATACTACACCTCATTCTGTTAAGGTAGCAAGAGCCATTCTATGAGAGATTTGTTGGAAAACTGCATCCCTTTCACCTTAAGAGCCTTGATCTTGCTAACGCAGACTTCGACAATCAAAGAACATTTTAAAAGATGATGAATTCTTGGAGAATTCCCAAATGGTCATTTTGACATGGCATCAATAGAAGCATACAGAATTCTTCAGGACAATTGGGAAGATGAAAACGCCACTTTCAGTAAAGGTCTAGACCCAGATGGCGGCAATTTCACAAGACAATATCTTCACCTCATGGGCTCGGTAGCCATTGTGACATGGCAGCTAATTCTTATTCTGGGAACCACAAAGATGGCTGTTAAAAGCCTGTGGATATGTTTTGTTTAACAATGATTTCTCTGAGTTCTTAGCAATCCTTTGGAAATTATACTTGTATCTGTGTATACACATCCAGTTGAAGATGCTCTGAAGTCCACCTTCTCTGCCAGGGAATTTAGAAACCAGCCACCTACCCAACCAACTGAAAGAGATTTAATTCTCCTCATTCCAAAGAAAGGTGACTCAACAGAATGCTTAAACTATAGAGAAATGTCACTGGTATTGCACATAAGTAAAACTGTGCATAGGCTCATCCAACAATGATTGCATTGACAGGGAATTTTCAGAAGTTCATGTTGGATTCAGATAAAGACATAGAACAAGAGATACCATGCTGATGCCCCAGGAAAGCTGTCTCAAAGCAGAGAATATCAGTACAATGTTTGCTTGTGTCTCATTGACTAGGTAAAGACATTAGAATGTGTGGACCATAAAAAAAACAAAAAAAAAAACCTTGGCTAATCTTGAGAAGAATAAGATATCCAGATTCCTTTGATATTTTATACATGGGCCAAGAGGCAGTTGTGGGGACAGGAGAAGGGAACACCATATGGTCTCAAATCAGAAAAGATGTGCATCAGTCTTGAATCCTCTCACCATACTTTCTCAATCTATATGTGGAGTAAATCAGCAGATAGGCGGGATTTTATGAACAGGAGTGTAGTATGGCATCAGGATTTGAAGAAAATTAATAACAACCTACGTTCTGCACATGACACAATCTTGCTTGCTGAAAACACGGAGTAATTGAATCCTTTGGTGATAAAGATCAAGAATTACAGATTTAAGTGTGGATTTCATCTCGAGGTAAAGAAGACTAAAGCCCTCACAAATGGACCAATAGGTAACATCATGATAAATGGAGAAAAAGTTGGAATGATCAAGATTCTGTCTTGATTTGATCCAGGAAGCAGCCATCAAGAGGTCAAAAGGCATATTACATTAGGGAAATGTACTGTCCAAGACCTCTTGAGAGTATTAAAGTACAAAGATTCTATTTTGAAGACTAAGGTGAACCTGACCAAAGCCACGATAATCTCCATTGTCTCATATGCGTATGAAAGTTGGACACTGAATAGGGAAGACAGTAGAAGAATGGACGCATTTGAATTGCAATGCTGGAGAAGAATATTGATTGTCCTATGTACACTGTTATGAAAAACCAATCTCTGTTGGAATAATGTATTCAATATTGCTAAAAAGACAATTAAGTCTACATTCTTCTTAGAGGCAAAAGTGGCAAGACTCCATCTTACCTAATTTGGGTATATTGTCTGTAGAGCTCAGTCCCTGGAGAAGGACTTGGTAAAGTGCTTGGTAAAGTGGAGGTGAGGCAGAAAAGATGAAGCCCTTCAACAAGGTAGATTAACACATTGGCTGCATCAATGGGCTCAGGCAAAAGGACAATCACAATGATGTCCCAGTAGTGTTTACTGTTTTATTCTATTATGTATAAGCTCCTTGTGGGTCAGAGTCAACTGGATCATCCTGAACAACAACATCTAGTTCTGTCAAAGAAATGACTGTTGTTTGCAACCCCTTGTGTTTCAGAATATGCTTGTACTCCATAGACTACATAAGAACTGTGATATTTCACAAATATATGTATATGTGTGTATTTGCACACACATACACACATATATGTATGTGTATATATATGCATACACACACACACACATATATATATCTTTATATAACAGTTTTCCAATTTGAGGATTAAGGTGAAGGAGAAGAATCTGGCCTGCCAATCAGGCCAATGAGGCCTCTGTTTGGCATGGTTTTCTCCTGATAATTTTGGGAACTCCTTGTTCCTCCCTGGAGGCAGGAGACACTCTCCTTGACTCACTTTCTGAGTCACTCTACTGATAAGACCAATGGCACTATGCTGATAGAGCCCATGACCTGGGAGCTGGAGAAGCTACATGGAGACTTCTGTCCATGCTGTGATGCTTACAAAGCCACTGGATTCTTAAGACTTCACACCCATAGGTTTGTGATTGTGTTGCATTCAGTATAATTGCATGTGTTTTGAGAGTTTAAAGAGGACATTTAGATTGGTATCAGACATCTGGGCTAATATCAGGCTTAACCGCGTGATCTGTTTGGGCCTGTGATATTTTCTCAATATTCAATTGCTCTTGCATATAAAGCTTTTTCTTTTCCTTTTTTCTTTTTTTAATTAATTCATTTTTAAAAATAATTTTATTGGGGGCTCTTACAGCTATTATAACATTCAAAATCACCTGTATCAAGCACACTTGCCCACATGTTGCCACATTCATTTCCAAACATTTTCTACTTGAGCCCTTATAGTATAAAATCCTCAAAAAAGCATTCCTCTTTCCCCTCCCCCCTTTTTAAAAATCAATCATTTTATTGGGTACTCATACACCTCCCCTCACGATCCATGCATACATCAATTGTATGCAGGCCTCATTTGCACACTTGTTGCCATCATCACTCTCCAAACATCCTCCCTTCATCAGGCCCCCAGCTCCACCTCCCCAGATTTCCCTTCCCCCTATGAACCTTTCATAATTTACAAATTATTTTTTCATATCATACACTGTTCAAAGTGTCCCTTCACTCACTTCCATGATAACCATGCCCCAGAGAGACTATGAAAAGATGTAGCATCTGGGGTTTTAAAGGCTTGAGTAAACAAGCAGCCATCCAGCTCAGAAGCAACAAAGCCCACATGGAAGAAGCACACCGGCCTGTGTGACCACAAGGTGTTGAAGGGATCCAGTGACAGGCATCAAAGAACTAAAATTATATCACTATAAATAGGGGGAGTACAGATTGGCAACCCAAAGTCCATCAATAGGTGAAATGACATCCTCTTCCCAAGGGGTTGCAGGGAGAAGATGAGCCAATTAAAGTACAGTCTAGTAACAATGAAATATGCATCTTTCCTCTAGTTCTCAAATGCTTCCTCCCACTCACTATCATGCTCCCGGTTCTTCCAGACAAGTCCAACTAGAACAGGGGATGTACACTGGAGTCGGAAACATGGGGACTGTAGGATAGATATTCCCTCAGGAGGAGTGATGGGAGTGGTGACACTGGGAGTGGTGATACTGGAGGGATGGTGAAGTAGAAAGGGGGAACCAATTTCGGGATCTACATATAAAGCCTTTTCTTTTATGCACATACATATCTCCCTAAATCTGTACCTGGACCGACACGTACATACATAGCTCTACCCCGAACCAAAGCCACTGCCACTGAGCATGTGCTGACTCATGGAGACCTGCTCTGGCTTTCTGAGACGGCAGCTGTTTATGGGAGTGGAAAACAGAGTCTTCCTCCTGAAGAGCCACTGGAGGTTTCACATTGCCAACTATGGGGATTTCAGCCTAGTTTTATCCATTGCATTACAGGATATTTTTGTCTGGATTGACTAGAGAAAAAAAGTCATTGACACTCATGTGTAAGGAAAGAGGTTTATATTGTAAAGAAAACACCCCAGCCCAGCTCAAGTCTATCCATCTGATATTAGCCCATACGTCCAATACTAGCCCATAAATTCTTTTTTAGATTCAAGCAGCCATGCCATGATGTAAAGTGCAGGAAGATCACAGGTCAATGGGTGGCAAGTCTTGAATTCAGTGGTGTTGGAAGCATCTTAGCACTGACGTGGGTCTCCATCTGGCTCTCCCAGATCCAGCATCAGTGTGTTTCCATATGGTTTGCCAACAGGAATATGTAGCAGAACTCTCAGGAGAAGGCCATGCCCATGCAGAGGCCTCATTGTTTATGACCTGATTGACAGGCTAGGCTCAATTCCTTCCCTCAAGTTGAAAGGGGATTATGAAACAGCCACACCAAGGCTCCTTGTATGTGTATATGGACACACATATATGTCTATATGCAAACTTGTAAAACCCTTAAGTACTGATTTATTTTTCTTCCTCTAGAAATTTGACAAGTGCCAGTGGTGTGTGAAGAGCTGTTATCCTAAAGGTCAGGTGTTTAAATGCTTCCATTTGCTCAAGGGAGGGCGAAGTCTAGGAAATTATTTTTGAGCTGATTGCAAACAAGAAAGCCCTACAAAGCAATTTGGCTTTTTAACACATAGGCACCATGAATCAGAACGCACTGAAGACAAGTGATTTTGTTTTATTTTTACGTATTGTAGAGCTCACATACTTGCTTCTGGCTTAATTGGTATTTATATTTACTTTTGTTGGTTTTGGTTAGATGGCACTGGGTGAGTTCCAATCTGTAGGGACCCTATGTACAATAGAAGGAACCACGGCTTATTCCTCTACCAAGTTCACAATTGTGCCTAGCTTGAATCCATTGTTGTAGACACAGTGACAATCCACTTCCCTGACAGAGTTTGCTCTCTTCATTGCTCTTCTGCTTTGTCAAACATGACTGCCTTCTCCCAGAACTTTTCTCCTGAAAACATGTCCGGAGCATGGAAGATGAAGTCTGCTGTCCTTGCCTCTAAAGAGCACTCTGGTTATTCTTCTTCTAAGCCAGATTGTCTTTCCATTTAGCAGTCCATGATACTTCAGATGCTCTTCTCTAGCATCACAATTCAAACACATCTATTCTTCTTTCATTTTGTTTAGTCAATGTCCAACTTTCACGTGCATAGGCTACCATGGAGAGTACCAAGTTTTGGGTTGGACACACCTCAGTCCTCAAAGCAACACCTTTGCTTTTCAATACTCCAAAGTGTTCTTGTACTGCAAAAGTTCCTTGTGCAACATTGATAGCCTAACTGCTGTTTTGATGATAATTCATTGTGGATCAAAGCAACACAATATCTTTCACAACTTCAATGTTTTCTCCGTTGACTGCGATATTACCTATTAGTCCAGTTGTGAGGATTTTGATCTTCTTTACATTGAATTGTAATTGAGACTGAACATTGCGATCCTTGATATTCATCAGCAATTGCTTCTGCCCCCCTTACTTTCAACAAGTTAGTTTGGGTCATCTGCCTACAGCAGATTGTTAGTAAATCTTCCTCCAATCTTGATGCCGCATTCATGTTCCTGGAAGCAAGTTTCTTTGAGTATTTGCTCAAAATAGAGATTGAATAGGTATGGTGAGAGTCTGTAACCTCCCTCACATCTTTCTTGATTTTAAAAACCGTGGATTAGATGGTCTTCCCATAAATCTCCATCATGTCTCTGTAATAACGTCTATTGCAGTGTCATTGTGTTGTAACCACCTACGTTTTTCTAAACTATCAGCTTCTTGAGGTTTCTTACTTGATCTTGTGCTACCATCATTTAGCTGAGACTTTTTTGTATAATAAACACTTGCCTATTCGGTCTTTAGGTTTTGGATGTCTGTGAATTATGAATTCTTTAAATGAGTTTTAATGACATATAATTCATCCATCATTCAACTCCATATGATAAGCATATTAAAGACCTGTGTGGTCAACACCACAATTTTAGAACATTCTCTTCTTACACTCATTGCTATTAGCTCACCATTTCTCCCAAACTTCCTCTGTCATAATTATATTAAAAAAGCTATTAACCCCTTTATTGTTTCTAGTAATTTACCTATCCTAGATTTTATATACAAGGAAACAAAATACACCAAAACAAAACAAAATCAACATTAACATCAATAACAAAATAAAACAGAGGAAAATCTCAGTTTTAAAAACTCTCTGCCATAGAGTTTTTACTCAGTGCAGATCCATAGGAAAGGATAGAACTGTCCCTGTGGATTTCTGAGACAATGGCTCTTTAAGTGAATAGAAAGCTCCATCTTTCTCCACAGACAGGCTGGTGGTTCCAATGGCAGACCTTTCTGTGAGCAAGCCAATGGGTTACTTACTGCATCAGAACAACAATAGCCAAAAAACCCACTCACTTCTTTTGAGTTGATGCCAACTTATAGCAGTTCAAAGGATGTTTCTTATGTTGATTTGGTAATAAAACAGGAATTTATACAGAATATTTGTAAAGCATATGAACTTTTGGTGAAAGAAATATATAAACATATTCTAAGTAAAATACACTTATCCAAGATTATATGCACCTGAAAGATATACAGTGTTTTTTTCTTCTTTCTAGTTTCTTTACCTATGCTTTAAAGTTACCATCAGCTAGTGTTCTTATAATTGGCTTGTTTGGGGCTGGTTCCTGGGATAGAAATTTGCTTTTAAAAGATCCTCTTGCAAGGCTTAGCCCCAGAGGCGTAAGCGGTTGAGTGCAGGACTGTGGCCCGCGGGCTTGGTGGTTGAAATCCAGCGGCGGTTCTCAGGAGCAGCGCTGGGTAGCTCCCATGACCACCAGAAGGCAGTGATGCCCCCAAAAACAAAACAAAAAACAGCAAAAAACAATAAAACATCCTCTTGCACTCATGTTTAGTCTTCCCTTAACCTTACCCCTGATTTAACCTATTTATGGCCTAAACAGCTTCCAAACTCATCCTTCACATATCTCTTCATCTACTCCTTTTTTGTGATGCCTGTTTGGCATATGAAATTTATGTAACTAATTCAGTTGGGAGAGAATGTCTAAAATGTGAATGTCAGAGAACTCAGGCACTTCTAGCAGCAGCTAAGATTTTCTTGATATTCTGTTTTCTTTGAGGATATTTCATACAGACAGGAAAGAACTAACTACTAAGAATGATAACTGTCTGAAATGTTGTAAAATAATTTCTATCTTAAACGGTCCCTTCTGTTTGTGTGCATGAGTGCAAGCTTGTATAGTGTTTGCATCCATAGTTCTGCGGAGAATGTTCTAAAGAAAAATAGGAACAGTAAATGGATTTTCAAGTTCCTTTACTAAGAATCCTGTATCTAGAGTAATGCCACTGCATATACTTAAAATGTTTTACTTAAGTTAGCTCAAGTGAATTACCCTAGTGAAGATAGAGGTAATTTATTTTTCTTAGCTATCATATGTATCAAACTTTGTATTAAGAAGGATGCTATGCACTGTTCTTAGTACCTAGAAGGTAAGGTATAGTCATGTGACTATGTGTCTGTCCATGAGAATTCTCAGGAAATGGCACAAAGATAGACGAGCAGATTTATTGAGAAAAAGACAGCGGGGAGCTCCATGTGGGTAAGAAGCTCTCAGTGATCGGGGCTGAGACCTGCCCAGTAGGCAACTTGAGACCATCTGTGGCTTCCTGGGACTGCTTTCAACTCCTGCGAGGCAGTTACAGTCTCAGAAACCAAGAAAAGGGTCACTAGGAGTCAGCGTTCACTCAGTGGCCATGAGTTTGGTTTTGCTTTGGAGGTTTCCAAACATAAAACGTTCAGGCAGAATCACGACCCTCTTCTTCATTTGGTTCTCTGAGCTTTGTTCTCTAGACTACCATTCATTTGTGGAACCATGTTGCATCTTTGTTGCAAACAATATTTATTTATCAGTCTTACAAAAATTGTTTCCTTTGGTTGCAACCTAGGCGTTAATAAGCACACGTGGAGAAGAGAGATGTTTTTGAAAGAGCTACTCAAGAGGCAAACCTTTAGGAGTCCCAATATCCTTGTTTCATCTATTTTCAGAAGAGAACTGGGGAGATGCAGTAGATAAGAGGGGTAGACGATGGGCAGACTACACCAGGACTATTGAGGGGAGAGTTATGACATCTGATTAGTAAAAAAGCTTAATAGGTTATCTTCAAAGTCTCACTTGTCACTGGCTGAGGGCACTTACTTGGGTGTTAGTTTTCCAATGATCCATAATGTCTAGCTCACACACTAAAACCCATGGCATGAGAAATACAAATGCCAAAGGAGGACGTATTCTGCTCATGTGTGAAAAGGGTGTGCCAAGAGAACATAGAGACCTTTTCAGAGTATGGACAGGTGAGGCGGTTACATAGAGAACTACTGTGCTCCTGACCCAAATCATGACATTATCAATCACCTCATATGAATGTGAAAACTGAATATGGAATAAGGAAAACCAAAATATATTCAACGTATTTGAATTGGGATTCTGGTTAAGAACACTGAATGTACTATGAAATGCCAAAAGGAAATCCAATCTTTCTTGAAAGAAGTATGGCTAGAGTGCTCATTAGAGGCAGAGATGGAGATATGTCATCTTCCATCTTTTGGACCTCTTGTCAGGAAAAACTAGTCCCTGAAGTAGGGTGTCATGCTTGGCATCATAGAAGAGTGGAGCCAAATGGAAAATCCGCAAGAAGATGGATTGACACTGTGTCAGAGAGGGTTCTCTAGAGAAATAAAACCAGGACACTTGTAATTCTCTTTATATATTTATATAGAAAGAAGAGTATATGAGATAAGAAAGAAACACTTAAGTAATCTATAAAGCAGTACAAATTGCTCGGTGCAACTCAGTAGCATGAGACAGCTAGAAGACTGGCAGTCCTTCAAGTCTTGAGGGCCGTCGAGTAGTCCTCTGTAGAGCAATCTAGGCTATCTGGTCACAAGCAGCAAACAGCAAAGCAGGTCACCAACAGTCAGCCAGATGACAGAGTCCAACAGTCCCAGCTCAAGAGATGTATATCCCAGGACTGTGGTGAAGCAGGGCTTGAAGGAACCTCAACTCACAGCTCCACCGTCCATGATTAGGTGTCCCACAGATAGTGTTGCTTGGAGGTCGAGGCACAGGAAGAACAAGGCAGCTTTCTGGTCTGAAGATCCGAAAACAAGAGAGAGAGAGAGAGAGGGCAGGACTCGCTGAGCCCTTCCTATCTCTATCCTTCAATTCATCCTGTGTATTCATTGGTCGTGCCATCACAACAGACCCACCAATCTTCTGTGGCCATGTTGGCATAACAAACCTGCCCATCACAGACACAGCAGTTGCAATAATGGGCTGAAGTAGAGGAACAGTTGTAATGGCACAGGACTGAGCAGAGTCTCCTGTTGTGCATAAGGTCACTCTGGCTTGAACCCCGCCTAATGGCAACTAATGGCAAATAACACTGAGGATGAAATATTAAGTGATTCAGGAAGCATCAAACGATGATAGAAGGAATGCAAAGTATCACGACCAAAACTAACTGCTTGAAATCCAACCATTTCAATAGGTAACGTGTTTTCAAAAAGGAATGTTGTTGAGGAGGACGTCCGTGGCATTAAGTGAAAATTCCTGTAATTGGTGATTACCAATTGAAAGGTTTTAACAAGATGCCTCTGCAAAAATCTCCAAAACCTCCAAAACCCTTCCGTAAAACATGAACTTTGAAAAGAATGACTGCTGATGCTCATTTGGAGATCTTCATGTTTGCAGACAGGGAGTAATCAGTTCTGATTTTCAGAAGGAAATTAGTTTAGCTGTCAAGAGAAAGTGAGTTTATAAGTGCTACTTCAGGATGGCAAAATCTAAAATCAATAGTAGGACAAAGAGTGCCGCATGGGGACCCACTGCAGCAGCAGCAGGGAGAAGACTTCTGTCTTCGTCTCTTCCTGTTTCCTACCTCCCGCACTTATGACCAATGGTGGGAAATGGGGCTTTTCTACCTCCTGACCAGCCTCTGTCTGAAACGTATCTGCATGCTCACAGAGGGCTACATCACATGAAAATGCCAAGTCTTCACCCAATAGTACCACAAAACCTGACGAGGATTTCCTCTTTTAATGTCTTGAGAAAGAAGAAATCTTTCCCAGAAGCCCACATAGCAAAGCCTCAAGTGTTTTATTAATGAGAATCTACCTTTTAAATGGCCTTTTAAAGAGTATTCTAATGAAAACATATACAATCACCATTTGAAAAAAAAACATATAAAACTAAGATTACTGGCTGATGTTGTAAAGGCCTAGGCTTCCCTGAATTATAGGTACCAGATCTAATTTATAAAGAAAACCCCAAATTAAAAAATGGATATTTTAGGATGGAGAGAGGGAGATAAAACTCTATTTTATGAAGGAGAAAGTTCTGAAGTCGACAGCAAACTGTGTTCACTATTATAATTTACTAAAATCAATAAATTTTATCTCAGATAAATGCCTAACATTTCCTTTTTATTGTGATAAGTTGTTTAAAGTATATTTTCATGAGCTATAACTCCATAGAAACTGATATTGAACATAAAACATTCCTAAAGGTACTACATAAGAGAGACTTCCAATGAAAAATATTTAAATTTGCACAAAGATCATATGCATATAAATGTATGTGTGTATGTATATATGTGTATGTGCATAATTGAAAGTTAGTTTAGGTATTACATGGAATTTATAGTGCAAGGAAGCTGTTTTCTTATTTTCCGATGGTCTATGTTAGTCAAAATAAAAGACTTTTAAATTGGCACCACAACACAGCACTATCAATTTTCTGATGATTCTCAATCAACTAAAGTCCATTCCAAGAAGAGCAGGTGTGAGCATGAAAGTTGTGTTTCAATTTGGTTCCACCAAAGAAGGCACGGAAAGAATCTAATCTAAATAAAATGAAATTGATTTTTCAATGATATAAAATATTCTACAGTTAAATAATTTTTAAAACCAAACTTACATATAGATATAAAATGCAAGCCAGAAAAAAATGCAAGTCAGAATGACATATACCTGATATTTTATATTAAACAGTTAGGTAGGTAGATACTGAAATAGATTTGTGCAGGAATATCACTGAGGAATATGGGATGTAGCAAAAAAAATTCACTCTTTTTATCTTCTTTTCTGTTTTTTAAATGTAGACTACTATCTACCATAATTCATCATTTAATATTGTATGAAATTAACATACTTAAATGGTGAGTGATATTTTGATTTTTATCAATAGGAAACTGGAGTGTACTTTACTCAAAATAATAGAAGTAATAAAAGGCAGATCTTAAATTCAAATCTAGTTCCTGTAACACAGGCCATGCATTTTCTTTTTCATTGGGGAGGAAACAGCTGACTGACAAGAAAACCTGATTCAAATGACTAACTGGATTAGATTGCCTCAGACGTTTAGTTCAAGCCTAAAGCATGCTGTCTCCAGCTCTTGAAGAAAAGCAAGAATCATCAATATTTGAGTGCTTTTGTGATGCCATTTGTACATATGAATTGCATCAGAAAAAATCGTTCGACATCAATTAAGAAAAATAAAATTTCAACACTGCAAAGACTTAACAATTTTCAGTCTCCTAAAATGTTGGGTAATAATGTAGCATCTTGTCATTCCCTAATAGTAATAATAGGTATATTATCGTGATGTTATTTTGCAAATATATATACAAGCTATTTATTAAATCTGCATTTACGGAATGCAGTATTGAGAGGAATTACTGTAACATTTCTAATTTTTTCTTGTCTGTATTTTCTCAAACATTTCAATTAAGTATAGCTTCTGGGTTAGAGTTTCTTAAAAGTTTAGATTATGTGAATCAGATCCTTAAAAATTTATATGATAGCTAAAAGATAAAAAAAAAATTGAAATTGGGCTGAGCCCGGTGGTGTAGTTGTGCGCGGGACTGCAGCCCACTGGGATGGAGGTTCAATTCCAGCAGCAGGGCTGGGCCTCCTACTCCCACCACCGGAGAGCAGTGATGCCCCCCCCCCAAAAAAAACAAAAAAAAATTGAAATTAATGTAGTCTTTTAACCAACTACACAAGCAAGCGTAAAGGTTAAGGTGTTCTGCAGTCAACTTACATAGTTATTTTTACATGAATCATCATGTATGGAGTATATGAAATCAAAAGGAATAGATACCTGAAAAACTACTTTAAAAATTAGCCAATATAAACCTTGTAAAACAGAAAATATTTTATGGCTGACTTACTTTGTACATGTCCTCACAAGGGATCGATTTTAGAGGAGGATATCCTTTAGAAAATCAGGTGAAAGTGCAAAAGATCCAGGAGTCTGGATGTTAGAAAAGTTCATTTATAAAGTTAATAGTTTTATTAAAACATAAATCTGATGCCAGTATGCAGAATATTGTCAATTTACAGAATAGGTTAACTGATAAACTTTTCTTGGGATTTCACACATTCATACTAAAAATGTTTATAATTTCTTCTCTACTTGCTGAAGTCCTTTGTCAGCACCAATTACAAAGAGTAAATTTTTCATATCCTTAAACTCCCTGGATTTAAATTAACTGCATTTGGCAAAGTAGTAATTGCTGTATATGGTCCTCCTTTGTGCCTTAGAATAAAAATAGATGCAATAGCTTTGGCTTTAGTCACAGAGTAAGGAATCTAATAACTTCAAAACGTTCTGTTATTCAGCCTTGTCTTATGTCTTTTAGGACTTTTTGCTTGGAACATCTTAAGGAGAGAGTGATTCTTTAGCCAATGACAGTTACAGACTATTTATAGCACAGTAGATGAACCTTTACATTGTTAATAAAAGGAAGAGTAAGCATCTTAGCAAGGTAGAAAACTGACTAATTCATATATGGACTTTTGAGTTTTGAAGTTGGAAACATATTTTTAGGGAGCTATTTTTTTGTTTTGTTTATCTTTTTACTGAAGTAAAATGTAACCCAGAAAAATACACATAACTCAAATATAAAACTTGATACAATTTTACAAACTGACCACACCTCTGTAACCAGCACCACATCTAGCATCTGAGCCTTTTTAAGACCGCCTAAAACTAATCTCATTCCGTTCCAGTTGCTGGCTCCCTGAGATAATCACTGTCTTAATTTCTAACATAGATTGGTTTTGCCTGTTTTCTACTTTATATACATAAAATCAAATGGCATGTACTTTTTTGTGTCTGGATTCTGTTATCCTAATTATGTTGATGAGATTTGTTTAAATTACTGATTATGGTTATATGTTGTTCATTCTCTTTGCCTATGCATGTATAGACCACCCTTTATTTTTCTATTATACTTTTGATGGGTCCAATCCACTAACTTCTCCTATGAAGAGAGGTGAGGTCATCTGGGTCATAGAGATTGACTGCCTCAGATATCCTATATGAGAGCTCTATGAGTCAGAATCAATGGGTTGGAAATGGGTTGGGTTGCTTTTTGACGTTATTTTTTATAATCGATGATCTTTTGAGTAGTTGCTTTGGGAGCTAAGGCAAATGGATCTGTAATTAGGAACCCATTGCACATCTTCATCAGAGCATTGTATTTCTGGAATTGCCATTGAAACAAATACAGAGCACAGTTTTACTCTTACACGTACCGTGTTGTCTCTAGGAGCCAGGATTGATTCAAAGAATGAGATTGGCTTTCAGAATAAAACAGGACATATGCATGTTCCATGACCCAAACCCTAGAAATGTGCATGGTGTGTTTTGTTCTATTTAAATGGCAAAGCTGAATTCAGTATTCATATCTGCTAATTCACTATTGTTCTACTTATTTAATGATAGAGATCTCTTTCTGAAAACATTTGTAAGCATTTTACAGAACCTGCTTTCTGCAGACAGCATTTGGAAAACACCATGCTAACTCCAATTCCAATCAACTTTCCATTATACCACAGATGCCCTTAACAAGCTATGATTAAACTACATTTAAAACAAGACAGAAAATCTGGATATTAAAATTAAATTTGTCTTCACATTCCATTCTGTTACTTTAGGTGAAGGACACAGTTAAAAAGATTACCTCAGAAACATCCATATTTAAACATCATTAGCTATTTTTATTCTAAACACAGTTGACATTCGTAATTTGACACAAAAGGCACTAGTTCTTATACGTCTAATTCATGAAGACTTTTTTTAAAGCACCACCTTTAACTTCTATCTCTGTTTCCTTAACATCAGACTCAGATGGCATGGCTTGTAGCCAAATTAAATATGCATCTTGGAAAATGTACACAAGTTGGGAAGGAGATAATGCGGTAATCTTAGTATTATAGCAAAAAAATAAGGTCATGTGGGAACATAGAAGGAAGGGAAAATTGAGCATCAGTGTATACATGTATGCATCTTCCATGATAATGACAGCTAGCACGTGCTAGGTTGTCTAAATGCCATCTAGTGTTTGATGTACTTTTCCATTTAGAAATTCATTATCTCCAACCAGGGAGGTAGGTGTTATTAAGAGTTCTACTTGAGAGGTGATGATAAAAAAGGGGAAAATGCTAACAAAATTCACTAGGCTTGCACTTGGAATAAAGCATTGAGTTGGGGTTTGAAGAGAGGATATTTAAAGTTAGTATCTAAACTCATGTCACTGAAATGCCTCTAAACCCCCAACGCACAGTCACTTCTATCAAGTCAGGGCAGACTCCTAATGATACTACAGAACTGTCAGAATGAGCTTTCACAAACTTGCAGAAATATCTCTCCCATTTCAGGAATCAATAGATTCTTCCTCCTCTTCTCTTGTTTTGCTAACTTGCTTCTTCCCATCCTTTCTTATAATATTTTTTACTATTTTCAGAGAAATGGGCATTGCCTTACATTCAATGCATCATGAATGAAGGAGAGGCCAGAGGC
This sequence comes from Nesogale talazaci, assembly GCA_004026705.1. Classification (NCBI taxonomy): domain Eukaryota; kingdom Metazoa; phylum Chordata; class Mammalia; order Afrosoricida; family Tenrecidae; genus Nesogale; species Nesogale talazaci. The sequence goes on from PVJH01010941.1 coordinate 47,883, forward strand.
TTAGAGAAGTTTCTTGCATAGTGAGTTCAAATATGCACCTGAGCTGACAAATGCCAACAACAAAGGACACTGTAAAAGTCTTCAATTATCATGAATATTTTATGTCCCTTTTTTAATAGATTAAAAAAACATAAAAAAATGGGTTACCCCATGGATTATATTTAGGCACTGGGCCACTTTTAATTGATTTGACACATCTTTCTATGATGCATTTGCTTTCTTGAAGTCTAATGTGCACACTGTAGCCAGGAATTCTTATTTATAATTAGGATAGCTATATTTTCATACAAGGAGATCTTGAGACAGCAAAGAAAGGTTAACTTTGTATACATGAGCATGATGTGTTAACTTTAGAAGGTTTCCAAATAATGTCCTAAAACTTGGATTTGATTATTGCTTTGTCTTTCCATCAGAATCCATGGTTTTGTGATGAATACATAGCCACGTGTTAATGGAAACCTAAAGGATTAAGGAAACACAAGTCAAGGTATGATTTTAATTGTATAACCTTAAACATGAATTGAAACTTTAAAAGCAACATTTTTTTTTATTATTGTATTTGGAAGAGAGCTCAAAATGTGGAGGGAGCAATTGTAACACTGAAGTTAATTGGCAAGTTGGGATTTCTAGAGTTAACTTTCAGAATCATTTTTCCAGAGTCCTCAAGATCTTTTTTTTTTTTTTTTAATTTTAGCTTTAGGGCTCGGGCACAGGAAAACCCTCAGGTTCTTCAGGAAGCACTCTTCCAGGACTTAATTTGTTCAGAGAATGATCATCCATTAGCAATGAGATATATTTCTCTAATCTGAATCCAGCCCAGAGGTTGTCATCTTGTCTTCCTGCTCTGAGACTCGGTAATTTTCCAGGAGACTCACCCCAGAGGCACACAACTCTTCAGAACAGGCTTTGATTCTTTAGAGGATCTGGTACTCACCCTCCTCACTTTGTCTCTTGCCCATTTTATCACATTGGCTAGGGTAACTACTTTCCAACATATTGACCTATCAGAAATTCTCGGGACATTTTTTTGTTAAAAACTAAGAAGAAAAGTTGGTTATCTTCAATCCAAAAGTAGGTTTAGAGAAGTAGCTTGGGATATTCTGATTAAGACTATTCGGGAAATGAAAAATTAATGATCTCAAGTGTGGCCAAAACTCTCCTGCTATTTTTGGCTCTCATAATAAGTATCCAAACCTAAAGAGACATATCACTTCAATATGAAAAAAATAAAAATATACACATTTTGTATGGGTTCATAGATTTGGTGTATGCATTATGTTAGGACACAGACTTTTTTTTCCACCCCACAACTCAAGAATTAATAAATTCTTGTCTTCCTCTGTTTGATCGTTTTTTTTTTCCTTCTGAGACAATATTTACTGAGTTTTCTCAAGGGGCTGTGCACTTTACCTAGATTGTTTCACTGGGCCGCTCAGGAACACTCTGAGGCACACTCTGAGTGATGAAATAATTTGTCTAAGGACACACGGCTAGAGTTGAGCCTAGTCAAGCTTAGGATGTGTCATCTTACCATAATCTTACACTTTTCCCCAAACCCTCTCTATGCTGAGACTTAGAGGTACCAATCCCTTGCCTTTCTCGACTCTCCGGGGAAGCTCACGGTCCTCAGTGTTCATGCTGCTATCATCTCCCCACTGCCAAGCGAATCTTTTTGCTTCCACAACTTACGACCACAGCTTTTGCCAACACCACGGCAGCCTTCACTGCCAGAGTCCCACAGTGGAAAGAATGTTTTCCCTCCGGATGATTCTAGGACTATACTTATGGCTGCCCACACTCCCCACATATCCCTCCATACAATATGGTCCCTTCAATTTCATAATCACAGTTCTCAAATACGCACAGAATGTGACAAGCAGCTCAGGACACATAATCATAATATCACTATAGAGTCCTTTCCATGTGATTCTATTTTGTTTAATGGTCTTGGGAAGACTGTATGTTATTTTAGAGACTAGGAAATAGAAGATAAAGAAGTAAACCAGAAATGGACTAAGAATGTTGTGCTTCTCAAGAAAACTCCATTCCCTTGTCTATAGTCTGGACTTTCCTATAGGGAGTATATTTTTCAGCAGCCACTTCTTTCAAGAACAGAATATCTACTTTTCCATGTTTACTTTCCCCTGCAGAAGTTGACGCAGACAAGGTTTTCTTCAGTGGTATTAGCTTTTGTCCTTTAAGGACCAGTAGAACAAAAGGAACAATTACCCTTCAGACATTCTTATGCATCATCAAAATGTGGCCAACATGATAAGCTATTACAAGACTATATTGCTGACCCTATGTGATTTTTCCATTGTGATTATTCTGTGCTTATCAATTATCTTCTGATTTTCAGCATTGTTTCATGCTGAAATATGTTGATCACAAAGAACATCCCCTGATGCTGAGTGGGGACACCTTAATTAGTGACAAAGTTTAGACACGTTGACACTCTGTCTCAGGGTTTCCAAACATCAGTTATCCCCACATGTTTTAACACCTTTTGCCAACTCAATATATCATATCTTTTATTATACATTTATCATTTCACTTTAAATTTGCTCTGACATTTTTAGCTTTGTATGATTTAAATAGACATTTGGTCACCATAAATCTGGCCAAGTTGATGGCAGTTAACAATAATAATCATCAAAACTATAACTCCCTGTCCATCCAGTCAACCCTCACTCAGAAACCGATAGTAAAATGTCTAGTGACCGCTGTGAGTTTCCAGAACCAAATCTTTATGGAAATAGAAAGCCTTGTCTTTCTTCCACTGATCAAGATGGTTTTGAACATTTGAATTTGCACCTACCCACCTAACTCATAAGGCACTATGACACTAGGGCTCTGAATGGAATATCAATGTCCTGACCAAATTTAGTTATGCACCTGCAAGTTCAGATGAGTATTGAAACCACACTCAAGCTCAAAGTGAAAAATTATCCCTTCATGATATTTTCTCTTTGTTCAGCTTCAATGACTTGCTTATTTCCTTCTTTGCATTTTGAAAATATTTTCTGTGTGCACACTACATGGAATAGAAATCATGATTTCTTCTCATATCATTTCTCAACCTAGCACATTTAAAACATTTCTCTCATAAATCTCAAGTGGTTTTCTGCTATCATCAATCTACCTCTTCTCTAATTTCCCTGTAATTCAGCACATATGTTGTTGACTTAGAGCAATCCTATGGACAACAGAGGAAGTATTGCCTGGTCCTTCTGTGTCATACTCACAATTGTTTCAACAATGTAGCCACTGAGTCAATCCACCTTGCTGAGAGTCTGCTTCTTTTTGCTGTCCCACTACTTTACCCAACATGATGTCCTTCTCCAGGGACTGGTTTCTATGAAAAACTTTCCAAAGTACATGAGATGAAGTCTCCATGTCCTATCTGCTAAGGAGCATTCAGGATCAATTTCTCCCAAGACAGATAGGTGTGTGCTTTTGGTAGTGCATAGTATTTTCATAATCTTCACCAGCACCACAATTCATACTTCCAGATTCATCTTTGGTCTTATTTATTGAACGTCCAACTTTCATGTTTATATGAGGAAATTGAAAATACCATGGCTAGAGTCAAGCGTACCTTAGTTCTCAAAGCAAAACTCTTGTCTTTCAACATTTTAAAGAGGTCTTGCACATTAAATTTACCCAATGTGCCTTTTGATCTCTTGACTGCTACTTCAAAGAATTTTAACTGTTATCAAGCAAGACAAAATCCTTGACGACTTCAATATTTTCTCCATCAATCATGAGGCCACCTGTGTTAGGTCTGGTTGACTAGAGAAACAGATCCAGTGATACGCATACATGTATAAAAGAAGTAATTATGTGTCAAGAAAACATCCCATCCCAGTCCAGATCAAGTGCATAAGCCAGCTTCTCTGACCCTGCCTCAGCACACAGGTTGAGTGAGTCTGATGAGAGAGAGGATGCAATACTGACTCCCACCCTTCCTAACTTTGAACCACGAGGGATCCTGCTGTTGCTTGTACAACTGCCTTTTGATCCATGTAGATTTTCCACATGACCCCAATGTAGTGTTCATTGGGCATACAAGTATTTATTTCTAAAACTAGTATTTTTTTTGTCGGAAGTAGGTCATTTTATTTATTTTTAAAAATCATCCTATCGGGGGCTCTTACAGCTCTTATTATAATCCATACATACATCTTTTGTACCAAGCACATTTGTATATATGTTGCCATCATTTTCTAGACTTTTTTTGAAGGTAGTTCATTTAGAGATACAGTCTGAATTTTTTAGTTTTACATAAGAAGAAATATAAATTAACATTTTAATTTAAATCTCAGGCAAGTTTGTCTCATTAATCTTCATATAGTACTGTTCTACATGCTGACGGAGCCATGACAAGGATCTCAACTTCCTTAAACTTCATTGTTTAGCTTGGGCTTTGATAAACCAAAATTAACCTGAAAAGAGATCAAGTATATACATATGAGGGATATATATATATATATATATATCCCTCATGTTTAAAACAAGTATTCTTACTTGATTAAGGCTCTAAGAAATAGTATAAATCTATCCCATGCAACAGCTATTTTCTTTGTGTCTTTCTCTTCAATTTAAAGTATGAATTTATATGTTCTTACTAACATCACCTCAATAATTTCCCATTATAGATTATGTATAATTAAAATTTAATTATCTTGATTGCTATTTTTTGCGTGTGGCATCACTGCCCTAATGGGAGTAGGAAGCCCAACCTTGCTAGAGAGCTGCTGCTGGATTTGAACCGTCAACCCTGTGGGGTGCAGTCCCACACAGAGCCACTACACCACCAGGGCTCAGCCAACTATATTTGTTTTTCGTGATAACTGAAAACACCAAAATTAAATAAGCTATCTGTATTCTTTTATTTTTTTTTGTGGGGGGGGCATCACTGCTATCCGGCGGTGGGAGTAGGAGGCACAGCCCCACTGCTGGAATTGAACCTCCATCCCCGTGGGCCGCAGTCCCGTGCACAACCACTACGCCACCGGGGCTCAGCCACTATCTGTATTGTTATATGTAATCAGACATTCTCGTTTGAATTTCAGAATTGAAAGCTCGATTCATAACATTGTCTTGTGATTCAAATTAATTTACTGCTAAAATATTTGTGATAATAATTTGATATTTTAAGAGCACTTGCTATTAGACTTTCATGCATGACATAGCATTTACACACTACCAGGCAATAAAATGGCTTGTCAAATTTAGGAAGAATAGCACAAAGTAACATGAAAAATAAAGCAATTCTGATTTTTCATGGGGAGAGGATTTGAGTTGTTTCCACTGAGTCACTAAAGCAGGTTATTTGGAGTTGAAGTACACTCTAGGCCTAGAACATAGTTTCTAAGAAAAAATCAAAGATTACCATGCTAATGTTAAAACTCTGAGATCAGGTTCAGATAAGAATTCTATTCAGTAAGCCAGACTCCTAGTAGATAGAGCACAGGAGTAGACCTGAATCAAGTCTGTAAAGTCTCTGACTAACTTGAGAATGAGCACAATCACATGATAGATACATAGAACTACTACTAATCTTCAGTGTAAGAAATTTACAATTCCATTTTCCCTTTCCTAAAATGAGTACATTAGGTTAGGTATCTGCAATTATTTTGATCGTCACAAGGGAATGCCCCTATAAGTCTATTAAACTTTCTCTTCCATTCAGCTCCAAAGTTTGACCCGATTCAACTCATAGAAGAAAAGCCTTCATTTGCTTTCCACAGAGGAATAAAATTTCAAGCTAGCACAATTCTTTTCAAATATTTCTGCCTATTAGAGCTGAGATATTTTTGCCTGCGCTCACTTTACCATCATTCTTAGGCTTCTTGAAAGTTCAGGTCAAATGCCTTGGTATTTCATTTGGGTTTGAAAAGTTGTCACTCCACCCAATATCCAGTTCTCTTTGTGGATCTGGATCTCTGCCCTGGGACCCAATCCACGTAAAGGAAAACCAATACTTGGAGTATATAATTTTGTTCTTCCTTTCCATGTGCCACCCAAGACCAATTCCTTGACTGTTAAAATCAACTGGCTGGTAGGTTTTCCTGCATGGACAGACCTCCCAGAATATTGACCTCACACATGCTAACTGAATTCCTACATGTAGTAACACACCCACAGAAATGATTGACCTATCTGGTTCTGAATTTTCCTGAAATTATAAATAATTTTTTTGCTTCTTCTCTTAAAATTTGCTCCATACACAATATTGTCCCTTTCAAAAACTCTCTCTGGCCAGATCAGGATTCAAATCACCCATTGAAATTATCCTTATTTGATTCCCATACAAAGATCCTAGTATACTCCTGGTGCAAAAAAAGAGCACACATTCACATACACACATGTTATTCATAGCATGTCACTATCAGAAATAAGCACCAAATAATCGTTTTCTATGACATATACCTTATTTGCTCTAAGTAAAATATTATTTTATTATTTATCTATGTTTATTTATGCAATATATTAAAAGAAGCCCTGGTGGCATAATTCATCATTCAACAGATCAAACCTATAAGTTCCTTCCCAGAAAAAAGGAGATATCAATCTGTTCTATAAAGATGACAAGTAAACTTACCGGGCAGTTCTATCATCCCATATGGCTGCTATGAGTCAGATGGGCTCGGCTCTGCATAGCACATTAGCCACAGCAATACAGCTTGAAGCTTGTATCACGAGGTACAACCACCTTTGAAATCCTTTGCACATTGCCCAAGAATTGGCAGAAGAAACCTCAGTACCAGAAACCTGGTGAGCTTAGCTATTTTTAGAATGCTCACTGAGAGTTTCAAAGAGACACTGACCCAAACAGTAGACAAACTCCGTAAATTTGAAGTCTCCTTTCTGCTCTAATTTTTGCAGATGTTTTAATAAGAGCCCAATATAATTCCATATGTATTAAGAAAGGAGAAAGATAAACTTTGCTAAAAACTGTCTAGTTCCCTTAAAATATATTGCATCAGGTTTATGTGTAACACATATTTTTATGACCTTATTTTATGTGCCACGTCAGTTCTTAGCACATCATCCTTACCCTGTAAAATGATGGCAGGTGTTTTTGACTTTGTGAGGTAATACAATCTTATTAGAGATTCATTAACAACCTGTGATGCTCAGGTGACATAACCTTGCTTGACGGAAATGAAGAGGACTCAAAGTATTTACTAATAAAACATTGATTACACTTCAACATAAAGGAAGCAAAAATCCTCATAATGAACTGATAAGAAGCATCATGATTAACAAAGAAAAGACAGAAGTTCTCAAGGATATAATTTCACTTTCATTGATAATGAATGTCAAGGAAAGCAGTAAATCTGCTGTAAAAAATCTCTTTATTCAATTAAAAACTAAAGATGACACTTTAAGGACTAAGGCACAGCTCATAACCCTATGAAACCTGGACAAAAAATAAGGAAACAAGAAGAATTGATACCTTTAAATGATAATGTTGGTCATAAATATTTAGTAAACCGTAGGCTTCCTATGTAAGCAATCATCCACCTTAGAAGACGTATAGCCTGCTTAGTGTATGCTCCTTAGAAGAAAAGATGTCAAGACTTGGTCTCCTGTATCTGTACAGTGGTCTTATTATTTGGAAGGCCCCATCCGTTAAAAGGACATCAGCATCAGTAAAGTGGAGGGTACGTGAAAAGGAAGAAGATATCCAGAGAAATGGATAAATACAGTGACTTTAACAATGGGTTCAAAAGCAGCAATGACTGTGAGGATGGTTCATACCTGGTCAGTGTTTCCTTAATTGTTTATTAGATCATGCATGAGTCTGAACAAAATTGATAGCCTCTAGCAACAGCAGCTAATCCTTCTGTCATAGCATGAAAGCTGTCATAAGCAACATGCAAGCAAATGAGCATGGCAGTGTCTTAGCACAATTGTACAGAAAAAAATGGTGATCAGTCTTGTGACATAGTTTGCCAACCTTTAATATAGAACATTAAAATCCTACCATATTGTGCAATGCATAATTTAAAATATACTATAAAGGTATATTTTACGAGCAGGGGCTCTGGTGGCATAATGGTTACACGTTGCCCTGCTAACTGCAAGGGTCACAGGACAAAGTCCTGAGCCAACCTGAAGAAGTAAGGTGAGTTTTCTACGTACATAGAGGTACAGTCTCAGAAACTCATGAGGGCAGTTCTACCCTATCCTCTAGGTAGTTATGAGATGGCATCAACTCGATGGCTGTGGGTCTGCTTTGGGATAAATTTTACCAAAATTATAACTTTAAAAATATATGCTGAGAAAGAAGTGCTGTAAGAGCTCTGATTGTGGAGCAGTTACACATTGTGTTCCAATCCTTAAGGTCAGCAGCTGGAAACCACAAGTGGCTCAGCCAGGAAAGAGGGACTCTCTGCTCCCATCAGGGTCACAGATTGGAAACACAGGGACAGTTCTAGCCTACAATATGGCATATTTATATCTCCCTATAATGGCCGTGCATTTTTGATAGGGGTCCTGGATGTCATAAAACATCAAGCACCCAACTATCACTTTCAAGTCCAAGAGGTATCCCAGGAGACAGACTTGGGGAGCTACTCTCAAAACATCCCAGCTGTGGAAACCTATGGAATACAGGTTTCATCTACACACATTGGACTATCGATATCCAGAATGGATTCAACAGCAAGTAACAGGGAACTAATTAGCAACGGTCCACAGGCATGTACACAGTCCAGGAAGCAGGTTGACTCATGTAGACTGTTATGCATTCCTTTAGTGGGACAGAAAAAAAGAGAAAAATGGGTTTGCAAAGAGATTGCAACAATGGACTCAACCAAAAGAAGAGATGGGAGGATGACCTGGGCCTGGGCGGTCCTGAAGTTCTGGAGTCCATGGGTTCAGGAAGAGCCAGAACCACCCACTGCAGGCCACCGAACAACAACATGTTCTCATTTCTTTTCTATTTCAGGGCCATAATGATCTGGCTTCAAAGCAACTTCTTTAAAAAAGAACAAATCAATAATGTGGTGATTTTACTAATGCTCCTTTCAGCCCTTGGCAATTTTTATGGGGAGGAGCTCAATTGTTGCTGCTTCTTTAAATACATACCTGTGCAAATTAGTAAATTAAATAGCTAGCAATTAAAGGTATTTTTCCACTTGGGGATTTTTAATGGTTTACTTCCATTTGCTTTTCTCCTTTTTAGGAGGTGTGATTAGTTAAATTGTGTTCAATGAGCTGAATTTTGAGAAGTCTGTCTGTTCTCTTCACGCAGGGCACTTTAATTAGAAATACAATTTCAAGCTTCTTATTGCTCAACCATCTCACTTTTTATTGCCCACTCACTGAAGTTTTTGTCTTGGATATAGCAAACTTGACTTGTCTCTAAAGTAAGTATTCTAAAATAAGTCTATATTAAATACAGCCTTCAATATTCATTCTCAATTATCGCATGGAGAATGTTGACACTTTTCCATATTCGCCGTGAAGCTGCACAGGTATATAACCTAGGAAAAACTGGAGGCTTTCCATAATAGCAAGTCAGGGATATACCTAAGATATTCTGGTTTCTCTATTTTTTAAATCCACATTAACAATGTAAAGATGATTGTTAAGATCATAGTTTGATGAATCACCATAATAATGAATCATGGATAAATAGAATGATACTATCTGGCTAACTGTTATTTTCCTTTAGGATAAGATACTTTTAAATGTAAGCAATACATTCACTATTCATCACTACTCATTCCTTCTGCAAGTTATGTTTTGTGGGTCCATTGATGTTACTGTATCACTCAAGAAAGGCTAGTTTTCTTAACTCTTTCACTAGAATTTCCTACAGACACACAAACACACACATGCATAACTTATTTTTTTTCTGAGACTTTGAGGAGGCAAGATGAAAGCACCCTGATTCCAATTCTCTATAAGAAAAATTGCTAGGATGGAAGAGATCTGGGCAGTGTTTCATTGCATTGTAGTGGACAGGGTCTCTGGGTTGGAACCGATCCCATGGAACCTAAGAATAAAACCAATAATTGCTGATGAGAGTTTACTCTTAATTAAAATCACTATATGTTCCCCAAACCTAAGATCTTCAAATATCCAGTTCATCAGGTGACAAGTCCAGCCACCAGGTGACTTGGTGTCCCGCAGTTGTACTGTTCTCTCCAGAGAGCTCATTGTACGTCAGAAACTCAAAAATCACCAGCCTACCCACAGAAGAGAGATGAGACGTTCTATTCCTGTGAAGATTTCAAGTATCAAAATCCCACAGGAGCAGTTCTACCTGGTTCCATGGGGTCTAAACGAGTCAGAACTGACTCGATGGCTCCAAGAGTGTATGTTTGCTTAATGAAAGTGTCTCAAACAATTGACCTTACCTGCTACTCGGCATGAATAAACTTGAAGTCATCAACATTGTGAACCTGTGAATATAAACATAATTCAATCCTTTGGTCTATACTGTGAGAAAGAACAGGTCATTTTACTGAGGCCTTGAAGAAGATAGCAAAAAAAGAAAGAAAGAAAGAAAGAAAGAAAGAAAGAAAGAAAGAAAGAAAGAAAGAAAGAAAAGAAGAAGGAATGGAGGAGAGAAGGAGGAAATAAATGACAGGAGGAATGGAAAGTGCTAGAGGTGGAATGAGGGAGTAAAAGGAGGAAAGGAAGGGAGGGATAGAGGGGGAGAAGTATGTTGACTTTAAATTTGAGCACCAGATTTGCAGAAGTCTAGGGGTAAGAAGTAAAGACCCAAATTCATTTTCTGACATGAATTAATCCATTATTAAATTCCATCTGCCCATTAAACAGGAATATGGATGCAGTCTTGCCCTAATGGAGAATACATTAGAAATTGAATTAGTCCCACTTCTGTAAACCACCTGTGATGGTCACGTACTTATGCCAATTTCATGACTGAGAAGTAGGGGTGGAGTCTAGCCTGTTAATCTGGAGCTAATCATTGAGTAGCCAATTAGCCCTCATAGTGGGCATGATTCTCTCTTGAGACTTCTGGGAAATCTTGTGATATTTCCCTCAAGAAGAAGAAAGGCCATCTCCTCAATTGTTGAGAGTCAGTCTTGGAGATGACAAACTGCGCAAGACAAGATGGCAGCATCCAATGAGCTGGAAGAGCTGGAGGAGAAGCCACATGGCCTTGCCCTGATGGAACCAGACTACTGAAGCTGGTGAAGCCATGTGGAGACCACTGCCAGGGCTGAATTGCTTAAACCACGACTGGATGCAGTTGATGGACCCTGAGCCCTGGAAACAAAGAGCCATGAGGGCACTCCTGTCAGTGCTGGGACTCTATACCCACTGGCCTGTCACTTCATGATTCGGAAGGAGACGTTATAGACTGATATGGAGCATATATGCTAATATTGAACTTATGATTTTGAACTGGACTGGGTTGGGATGCTTTCTCAATGTTCCATTCCTTTTTTGGGGGGAGGGGCATCACTGCCCTCTGGTGGTCGTGGGAGCTGCCCAGCCTTGCTGCTGCTGGATTTGAACTGTCACACCAGTAGGCTGCAGTCCCGCACTACTATGCCACCGGGGCTCAGAGTTCCATTCCTTTTGTATATAACCCATTCCCTTATATCCATATGCATGTCTATGAATTTGTTTCTCTAGTCTACCAAGACTAACACACCCCCTAGGAAGGAACATCCTTCTTAAGGACTTACCTGGGTGTTTCTTGAAGGAGATCACCATACTAGAGTTTCATAACCATAAGTCCTGTCCAGAATTCCTTGGTCTGAAGACCATGGACTAAATTTATAAGCTCTTCTGTAGTTCTATCAGTAGTGGTGATGTATTGATCTGCCACTGATAAGTATGCCTTTGAAGGGACATTTTTTTATTATCCTATATCATGTTTAAGCATGATTGGACACAATTAATGCCTTGTGTTAATAGACTCACTTATCCAAATGATATGTTTTTTTTCCTTGTTTATGACTTAATAAATAAATGTCCTTAAATTATACTTGATATGTCAGGTTTTCACTAAATTTAGGATTCTTTGCTCAGCTGGCTATTTTAAAATGAAATCTCAGCAAACCCCATACTTCAATAATTCAGAAAAGTTCATTAATTTTCCAATGCATTATTCCAATAAGTAGGAAGAGTATAATGTTCTTTTTATTCTTAGAGAAATTTCTGAATTCTATGAATGCAAGCAGAGAAAAAGAATGAGAAAATATGTGCTTAAAAAGAACATGTCTGCAAAGGCAATCCTGGCCTCAGTTCAAGATTCTCTTTGCAGCTTCTGATTGCCAACAGCTGTGGTGATTTGGGTTCAAAAGGCAGCCCCACGTTCTCCTGTATCTGGAGTGCCAAAGGCTCTATCACAAAGTCACGATTTTCTTTTATCTACCATTTATGTTTCTGTGTAAAGACAAGTAATTGTGTCCCCTTTAGAAAAATACAAAACAAAACAAAAGCAAAACAAAACAACCTTTATTTGAAGTAATAAGATTGCTAATTATTAAAAAATAGAGTGCTAATTATTAGTTTTGGTTGCATACTTCTGCACTAAATATTCTCAATGATTGTATATAAGGCCTCAATCCTAGGGAATCTCCAAAAGACTCTCCATTTAAGGATTAAGTGATAAAAAGTAAATTCATTAAAGCAGTTAGTACTTTATCTTCAGTGGATTCTCTATAATAAGCACACACATGTTCTGTAACAGTCCCTGTGTCTTCACATCAGCAGAGAGGCAGCACATAATCTAAATGCATGCAGTTAGATTAAGGTGGAAGAAGCTATCAGCTCTTTTGGGTATGGGCTCTTCACGAAGTTTGGGGTAAAGTTCATTATCTGTTCATGAATCTTTTGAAGAAACCTGAGTTGTATCAGACAACGTTGTGTCAACCTTGGGAAGCAAGTTTAGAAGATCTTCTGGCCTAATGGTAGTTCTTCCATTGAAATTTTTCAGTTAACAGCTAAGGGGATTTGTGAATGATTTGCTCATTAAAAAAACAGAGTAAAATAAAAAGTCACATGTCTTCTAACTTTTGTTTGGGTATTTTAGTTTTTGATAAACACTCAGAGAAAAGGAACTTTGAAGAACTCTCATGAAGGATTGCAGATTAGTGAAATACACAATAGGGATTCACAAGCTTTATTTAATAAAACTGTTTACTTTCTCAGGTTTTAATTCCTTTTCAAAATTTTTCAATTCTTAAATCACAAAATATGACTTTGTTCAGAAAATGGGATGTACATCATTTTTAGTAAGTTCTTAATCCAGTTATCACAAGAGCTACACAGTCTTTCTTGCTCTAGGTAGGAAATTTTCTTTTGAGAACAAAAAATAAAAATTTCCCTTCTGTGCTCCTGTCCTGTCATAATTCCACCTACTAAATATGTGCATAGTAAGAGACAAAGATAAATGATAAATAATTTCCAGTTTGAATAATTTTCCATCTAACAGGTTAAAGAGATATGATTATAATAATAGGACTGTGAATTTAATTTACTCATAGTCCCATAATTCTTATTATAATGGAAAATAGATGATCTGCACATACAAACTAGATAAACTTTACATGCCTGATAGTGATTAAAGACATAAGAAAAATTAATGAAAATGATATCCCATTGGTGTTTTAAATCAAAGCCTATTAAATTCACTTTAAATGTCTTCCAGAAAATCGACAGAATAAAAATGTTAATTTCTCTTCAAGTTCTCCCCCATTCCATTTTTCAAACATAGGTATTAAACAAATGGAAGGCAGACATAAAGAAGAATTTCTAGAACACGGTAGCTTTAAAAATAAATAGTGTAGTTACCACACTTCAGTATCACATATCCTCTAAAAGGTGGATTCAAGGAGCTAATGGCTGATTGAGATCCTGAGTGATCCTATTTAATGGGCTTGACACGATGAGTCTCAAAAAGTTGACTGAGGAGAAAAATGACTCTGTGCTGAACTCTGTATTCCATTGGAATGTTTAGAGCTACCTAGTCTGCAGCGGAAAGCTGCATATAACCATGCTAGGTCCTAGCTCTGCAAAAATCTTGGCATCACGGGCTTGGGGACTTACAAATCTCTGACAGTCAGATAAAAGCCCATCCAATGAGAATAGATCACCAACAGGCACGGTGTTCTTGCTCCATTACCTCATTGCTCTTTTTATGTTACTGAGGGTGAGACAACTTTATATCATTCTGCATTGGATTATTTTAAAGCTGTTTTTCAATTTTAGAACAAGCAAAGCCTGTTAGTAAAAAAGACGACCACAACTGAAATAGCACAGCTATATGACTAATGAATGGCAGAGTCATCAGTGTCAAATATAGGAGTGGTGAACACTGGCACTCAGAATTGTTTCAGGAATGGTATGCTGTCACAGCTAAACTTTCCATTTCATTACCTTGATTAGTTAAAATATATGTTTGATTTAGCAAACTTTACTCATAAGTGGTCTGGTTGTATTATTATAGCTAATAGAAAACAGCAGAAATGATGATCAGATTTTATCAAAGTGTGGTTTCTTTAGCAGCAGAACCACTACCCTGTGTTATACATTCCCAGGGCCTGCAGCACAGTTCTCAAGAGTTGGTCTGTTCACTAAACTGTTGTCTGTTTCAAACTCACCCAGCAGTGCCACATAGTTGTGATGCTGGAAGATGTACCAATAGTTATTCAAATATAAGCAGGGTCACTCGTGATGGACAGGATTCAGGAGAGTTCTAGAGTATGAAGAGGTAAAAAGGCCTAAAGATGTGCTCCCGAAACTTAACGAATGGGAACATTGTGGATCCAAATAGAAAGTTGTCTTCAATATTGCTGGGATATAAACCCTTGAGATTGAAAGGCATGTCATCATGACATGAGCATACCCACATGCTGGCCAGGGATCTATAAATTAGAGTGGATCAAGTATACCAATGATTACAAAGATGGCATAGAACTGGAGAACATTTCATTCACTTGCATATCACATAGAATCATCAGAAATCCAGATTGACTTCACTGCAACAAACAGCAACACTACACACACTGTGTCAGAACTTCTGGGGCTAGCATCAGCAATCTGTGCTTCACCGAGTTCTTTGGTTGATGTTAGGTCGGAACCCACTCATGGAAACACTGTGCACAACAGAATGAAGCATAGCTCAGTCTGTCCCCTCTTCATGATTGTTCTGTTTATGTCGTTGTTGCAGTCTTTGTGTCGACCCATGTTCTTGAGGATCTTCTCTTTTCTTACTGGCACTCTCCTTTACAAAGATTGATAAGGTTTTCAGGAACTGCTCTCTCTTAATAACATGCCCAAATGTTGGGAAACTGTCTTCCTACCATCTTTGCCAAGAAGTATTCTGGTTATGCTTTTTCCAAGATTGACATCTTTGTTTTGCAGGAATGGCATGGTCTAGTTAATATTCTTCTCTAGCAACATCATTCAGAGACACTAATCCTTCTGCTGTTTTTATTATTCATCGTCCAATTTTCACAGGCATATGAAGTGGCTGAAAGTACCACAATGGGCCAGGTGCTTCTTGGTCATCAAGAAAAAAATTTCTGCTCTATAACATTTTAAAAAGACTTGTGCAGTCAATTTTCCCAATGCAATATGCCCTTTGAATTCTTGACTGCTGTTTCCGTAAATGTTGAGTATGGATCCAAGTAAAATGGAGCTCTGGACCTTTCGATGAATATTTCATGCTAAATTTGGGAGCTGATATTGTATACATTAGATTTTATAATCCAGATTTGCAAAATAAAATGCTCTTCAAAGTTAGACAGAGCAGACACATTTGTGCAGATTGCTTGAAGAGATTAAAGTTTTTTAACCAGACTGTTAGGTCAACAAGTACCTGAAACTTCAAGGTCAAGGAAAAATATCCCACACTGATCAAACAAATCACAATGATTTGGCTTACAAATCATCAGTTTTCAACTCTGATTTTGAAAGCATAAATGTTTATCAATGCATTAAAGGTAAATTTCACAATGCTGAGCCCTGGTGGCATAGTGGTTGTGTGCGGGACTGTGGCACACTGGGTTGGAGGTTCAAATCCAGCAGCAAGTCTGGGTCTCCTACTCCCACCACCAGAGGGCAGTGATGCCCCTCCCCCCAAAAGGCAAATTTGACCATGTTTACAATAAAATATGTTTTGTTTTTTAATTTTTGTTTACAACAAAATGCCAATCATTCTGGTATCCAATTGAATTTTTTTTCCTCAGCGCTCCCAACTTTCAAAGTTGTTAAATGTCTGATGATGCATAATGGTTGCATGGTTTGTTCCAATTGTACTTTTTTCAAGATCATTATAAGATTAAATGCAAGAACCCTATTCAAAACAAAAAAGGAAGAAATCCATTAAGAATGCTAAATTCCTTTGCCTAACCTGTGTTCAACCTCTTGATTTCCCATAGTGGTTCCCTTACCCCTACCCCTACTTTACTTGCCAGACTGTTTTCATTTGTTTGTCTAATTTTGTACTTAAGACAATTTTAAGAAAAGAAGAAGTGAAATGTTAAAGTATAAAGTGAGTTTTATCACCTATTTTTATATTGTGCGTACCAATTTTAAATGCAACAGATTAACTAGTGTGTGGAATCACTGAGCTCACATAATTTGTATTTTGCAGTTTATGATACACAAGTGTGTATTCCCATTTGTTAACAGTGGAAGAACAGCATAACACTGTTTTATTTCTTTTTTATGATTGTACTTTGTTTGGATTACAGTTGAATAAGAAGAAACTGAAAAGAAAGGGAATTTTGAGTTGTATTCTGTTTCCTTTTCTTTCTACAGTATCGTGTTTAACCTAAGTGGTTGGCTGATCTAGAGAAATAACTTGGAAATCAAAGTATAATAGGGTTTCTAAATGATTTATTTCTTAGATTGGTATTATTACCTTTTTTATGTTCAAAGTAGGGTTTGTTGGGGTTTTTTTTCAAAATGGAAGATCTGATTCCTTGGGGCTGCGAATGTCCCATTTTTTCAATTGTAGACAGAGTACTATCCAGAGTTCTGCGCAGTAGGGTGCACGAGAATTCCGTGATCATGCAGCATCATTGTGTTAATCTAGGTGAATAAGAGAAGCAAACCTAGGGAGGCTCATGTGCATAAGAAAGACCCTGTGTATATTGAAATAATATCCCATCCCAGTCCAGATCAAGTCCATAAGTCTGGAATAGCCTATATATCCAATGTCTATAAATCTATAAATTCCTCTTCAGACTCATGCAAAACGTGCAATGACACCTACTACAGGAAGGTCATGGGCCAGGGGTGACAGTCTTGTGAATGCAGTGGCAGGGAGAGCATCTCAGCGCTGCCAGGGTCTCCACGTGGATCCTTCAGCTCCAGGGCTCTAGCATAACTCCATGTGTCGACTCAACAGCAATTTCTCTTGGAGTGAGCAAGTGTCCCACCTCCAACAAGTGACTTATCTTCTTGGAGACCTCAAATGAGGGCATAACGCTGTGAACTGATTGACAGGCTAAACTCCACACCTTCACTCGTCAGTTTCAAATTGACTACAGATTATGTAACTACCACAATCATAAATACTATTTGTGAACAGAATGGAATTAAATAGTGAGAATGCATATTATGCATGCTAATTGTGTTAGTCTGGGTAGACTAGAGGACCAAACTCATAGATACATACATGGATATAAGGAAAAAGTTTATATACAAAAGGAATGGGACATTGAGAAAGCAGCCCAGTCCAGTTCAAAGTCATAAGTCCAATATTATCCCATATGCCCGATATCAGTCTGTAAAGTGTCCTTCCGACTCAAAAAGTCACAGGCCAGTGGGTGAAAAGTCCCAGCGCTGGCAGGTGTCCCCTCATGGCTCCTCATTTCCAGGGCTCAGGGTCCACAAACAGTATCCAGTGATGGTAGAAGCAACTCAGCGCTGGCAGGGATCACCCCATGGCTTCTCCAGCTTCAGAGGTCTTGTTCCATCAGGGCAAGGCCATGTGGCTTCTCCTCCGACTCTTGTAGCAGCTTGGACACTGCCATCTTGTCTTCCCCGTAATTCCTTGTCTCTGAGACTAACTCCCAACAACTGGGTAAGATAGCTTCTCATCTTCATGAGGGAAATATTGCAAGATTTCCCAGAAGTCTCAAGAGAAAGCCATGCCCACATGGAGGCCTCATTGGCTACTCAATGGCTATCTCCAGATTAACAGACTAGACTCCACCCCTACATTTCAATCATAAAATTAGCATAAGCACATGAATTCCATACTAGTACACCATTGTGCCCTCCAAGTTCACTTATAAACAAAAGTTCAAAAGGGAAAATTAGTCAAATATTTCAAAGAACTGATAAACTGCCTCTTCGGAGTATAGAGTCTGTGCACATCCATTTATCCAATCCTAGATTTAATGGTGTCTCCTTTACTTGTGTTGATGCTATTTGATGTTGTTATGCTACATAAAAAGTGAATGGCTAAAATATAGGTAAAGTGTCTTAGGAAGAACAACACAGACATGATGGAATATATCATATTGTTAGTTGAAACTTGTAAAAATTTCCCCAAAGTGAAAAAGAACATTTATCATATATAATAGATCCTAACACTTATTCAAAATGAGGCTTTGTCTTAATATATATTTATATGAAATTTACCTTAGGTTGAAAACTTGGTAATGACAGGAACCCTCCCATTAATAATTCCAGTGGTACGATTGCCATTAATTTATATAGAATTATATGGAAAATTTTACTTGCTAAGCAAATTTTAAAGAATAATTTAAATAAATTAATCTCAGAAGTTTTGTTGGATGCCAATATATCAAAGATCAAACCTTAGTGTTTCTTCCAGATTATAGAATTATTCCTAAAATACAGGTTTTACAAACAAAATACAGCAAGGTATCAATTTCATATGGAGTCAGAATAGTGAATTTTCTATTAAACAATATTTTGAGATGGATAGTCAAAAGTCTTCCCTTACCCTCATTATGAGACAATAATTTTGCATGCTGCTTCAAAACTCTCATTTTCTAACCCAAACTCAGACCAAAGTATTGCTTTGCAACAAACAAAAACACTGGACTTCAGGTTTTCAGCATCAAACATTATTATAGAAGTGAACAAACACTGATTTCACCATAGCATCTCATTACTCTTCAAACATACCCCAACTAATTTTTAATGACTTAAAGACATTCCTAAAACTAGGCTTCTACTGACCTTTCCATGCAATTCCCTGACTTTCTTCCACTTATTGGCCTGTCTTCAAGCACATCTTTCCCAGTTTCTTTTTAATGTCCAAGTCTAAAGAGACATAAATACTTCAAAAGGAAATTTTCACAGATCTTTCTAGTATGCAACCTCAGTCTTGCATCACCCACTACCTGCCCCAACGTCATTGTCTGCATTATACCACCACAGTGACCTCCTTCACTTTAGCCCAAGTACTCAAGAATTTTCTCTTAAATTTACTTGGTTGCTTATTTATTTAGGTGTTACCTTTGTAAAGTCTAAGTTCCATAATAGAATAAGAACCATATCTTGTTTTTCTTCATATCTACACAACCTAAAAGAGTGAATGTCTTCGAATAAATTGAATAAAATAAACTGAACACTGAGTGAAATGCACAAGTGTATGTGAGTGGCTCTTTGGAAAGGGAAAAGGAAGAGAAAAAAGGTACTGAGAAGGGAATCATGTAAATCGCTCAAAGTAAAGAGATCTCATACATCCTGAAGTTGCTGTGCTAATTCCCCTAATTAAAGGTCTCTCGAGATGCCCCTGTCATTTTTTATCAAGTTGATCCTCATTTGACAAACACTTGTGTCAGAATAGACCTGTGTGCTAGAGTTTTCAATAGCTGCATTTTCTTAAATCTATCAGCAGACTGTGGGGGCATTCCTGACAGGACCTGTGGGTCTGGGGGAAAGGCATAAAAAGCCCAGGAAGTTACCGCACTGCATCTCCTGGAGCAGTCTTGAAGCTGCAGGGTAGTAATCAGCAACCTTAGGTACCTGGAACCTGCACTTCCAAGTTTACTGGAATATTCCAGTCTTGAGTCAGGTGAAACCTGTCAAATATCCCGCGTTTCCATGATTTCTGGAAGAAAACTCCAGTTTCTAGGCAAATAAGACCCCAGGCCAGCTCACCTGACTACCTTCCGCTTTTACCTCTGAACCACAGCCTAGCATCATGCTTCTAGCTTCCCCAAAGTACAGCTAAGGTCTTGTATGCAATAGAGCAGTAAGATCCTGTAATGCAACTGGGAGGTTGGTCTTGTAATGTGATTGGACAAATTAGTCCTGTGAGACAACTGAATTACCTGGTTCAGCCAGATACACCTCAGTTACATAACTTAGCCAGAAAAACCTCATTTACATAGTCCACAGTGTGGGTCTATGTTCTTTCATATTGCAAACCTGTAACTTTATAAGACCATCAAGGAAGAAGGTGAAAGAAATTATCTGATTGGTCAATGAAACACTAATAAGCCTTACAAAAGCTATAATACAGTTAGATCTGTGCCATCGAGTCTGACTCTGGAGTCTGTGTGTGCGATTGATTGACTCTGTCACCCTGACTTCCCTGTGTGCCAGACCTGTTCTCACAAGCAGACCATCCTTGTAATCTACCTCTGGGTGTACTGGAACTTGTAGTTAGCAACTTTGCACATTAGCTGCTTGTACTGTTCAGGGGCTACTAAATCTAGATGAAAGAAATGGGTAAAACAACAGCAACAAAAGGCCTGGAAGACAAAACAGCCTGGCATTGGAAAGAAAAAGAACAACAGAAAGGAATATTAGGGGGGGGGGGAAGCATGCTTAATCTTTCTCAAAATGTTTTTATAAATTCCTCTCTGGGACACTGACAACAGGGAAGTGAGTGTTGGGGCACCTTGTACAGTGTACAGGATGAAAAAAATAATTTTTAAATTACTAAAGGGAAGGGGGGGGAGGAAGGGTAATATAAGGAGCTGATAATGGGGGCCTGGAGGGAGGGAGAATGTTTTGAGAGTGATGATGGCAATGGGTGTGTAAAAATGGCCTGCCTACAACTGATGTTGTTAGGGATTGTGATAGGAGTTGTATGGACCCCAATAAAATGATTCATTAAAAAAAGGGGGGGGGAGGAAAGGGGAGTTTGTTTTTTTTTAAAGAGGAGCCGTACCAAGGGCTCAAGTGGAAAATGTTTAGAAATGTATGTGGCAGCATGTGTGCAAATGTGCTTGATACAAGTGATGTACTGAATGTTGTAGTAGCTGTAAGAACCCCCAATAAAATTATTTTTAAATAATTGACCACATTAGGAGAATGTGTTTTTAACATATTTTCTCAACTCAATATTCTGAGAGTGCTAGAAATTTACTGAATTAGAAATGTGTGAAAATCAAGAGACACCCTAACCTGAAGAGTGGGAAATTTGAAATCTGATGTGTTGACTACGACCAACAAATCAACAACAAACTCTGATTTAATTGGAGCTCACAGACTTAGAAAGCACTGATGGCTTGAGTTTGCCAGTAGGTTCCAGAAAAGGATACTTGCCCAGGTTAAATGTTGAAAGAAAAAAAATGCTAGCAAATGCCTTTAACTCAATCATGACTTTACAGAAAGAACTTTTGAGGAGAAAATTTTCCTTGTTTAGTCACAATGTAGAGACATTATTTTTAGTCTTGACCTAAATCAAATAGTGTTGAACCATAAGCATTTTTAAAGTGGGAGGGGGAGGGGAGTAATATTTTTCCCTATTTTAAGAAATGTGAACTCTATTTGCACTCAGAAAAACAAACACCCCAATAACCTGAGCATGCAAACTTCAAAACTTGGCAGAGTGAAAGTCTGATGAAGGAAAAAAGTAACCAAAGCCAAATCTGATGAAAAACTGTCTCATACTTTAAAAGTCACCCAGATTTAAATAGCATGTCTTGACAAGAGAAAGAGCATGGTTTCTTTCTTAGGGGGAGAAAAATGCCACCACCACTTATAGTGGCTCAGCAACTGGTACTGATTTGGGAGGTTTGGTTCAGAGTAATTAATACTACCAAATGAGAGTACTAGAGTTAAGGTGCTCAATGAGACCCCCAAGGGAAGAAATAACCATGCCCCCCCATCCACAATTCTTTTCCATACACAAGAAGCTGCAATCCGAATATCACCTTATTTTAAAACCCCTAATTTGACTTAAACTCTTAAAAGCCACACAATTATTGCTTTATTGATTGCCATTTGAGAAAACCTACCCACATTTTATGTGCTGTGTTATCACCGGGTTAGGGCTTATTTCAAGACTAAACAACAGGCTGTTGTTTGTTTGTTTACTGCTCTTTCTTTTTGCACTTAACCTTTACATTAATACTCCACGTAAAGCAGGACACTATTGACAGGAGATGGTGGGGGGTAGTGGTGGGGGGGGTATCTTCTCTTCTCATTCTCCCGCCATTCCCTAGCTTGTCATGCATTCTTTCCAAAAATTGGGACTTTTATAAAACAGCACGGGATGCAGGAAAAGTTGTTTAAAATTGATACTGCCCTACCCAAAGCGGGATGTCTGGTCACTTTATACTACAACCATGAAAAGAAGTGCAGCACACGGTAATATTCCATGTGAGTTCTCTCCTGGGTGACTAAAATCAGAGAAATTGCTACCTGCTGACACGTCAACTTTGACCCATGGCTGTTCATTGTGTGTTACAGCAGAACTCTGCTCCATGGCATTTTCTTTAAAAAAATAGTTTTATTTGCACATAGTTCACATAGCATACAATTTAATAGACCCATCATAATGAAAAAAGTTGGACAATCATCATCATGATTAGCTTCAGAATATTTTCTTCTGTCTCATACTCGTGTTTGTTAGCTATGAATTTCTCCCCAACCTCCACTGCTATGCCCAGGTAATTATTAATCCATGTACTCTCTCTATCGACTTATATGTCCTGGATATCATACACAGAAAATTACACAAAACAAGAACCAAACAGAGAAAAAAGCAAGAACGATACAGCAGAAAAAACTTAGTTAAAAAGAAGGCATAGCCTATTGAAAACTGAAACAACTTTAATTAAAATGGGTCAAAAAGGAGAGCAGATCATAAGGTGTTATATTTTAACCTAACTGCATCACTCATTATCAACCTTACCATGCTCTCTGTATAATAACAAGGCTATTTACATTTTCATATATGATCAGAGGGATTCCCCAGAGGCTTACTCTAGATGGGACCCTAAAAATGGGTTTTGAGTCTCTACTGTTACTTATGCCATTCTGCAAACCGCAGTCCACAATTTAAGCTTTGATATCATTTTCTCCTCCTGATTTGGAGTTTATTATTTGCAATCCTGGAATGACAGAGGGTGATTGCCTTTTCCCAGAGGACTTAGATGATTCACTTGGATGGCTGCTTGCTCACAGCATTTTCAATGACTGATAGTTT